>SNQJ01S0176829.1:17094-27169 GCA_010110895.2 Picea sitchensis | reverse complement strand
CGATAAGATCTGGACCGTCCATCGGCGGGACAGGTGTTAGAGATCGAGCGCCATCGGCATTTGGCACATCGGGAAATCGGAATTTCTGAGGACAAGAGACACGGGACAGGATAAGTCACGAAATCCCGAGGAAAGGATCTCAATCGTTGATCTTGGTAGGACGCGTGGCAGGAGATCTGGGCGAGTCGGCATTTAGAGCATCGGGTTTTCCAAAGGCAAGAAACTCTTGCATATAGGAATCGCGATCCGCGATTTCCTGACGCGATCATAACCGCTAACCCGAGGGATGAGTGTCCAAGGATCCTGAAGAGATCGGGGTTCGGCATTTCGAGGTTCTCGGTGACAAGAAACTCACGACAGGAGGAGTCGCGAAACCCCAAAACGCGACGGTCCCACAGTCATAGCACTCCAGTGGAGGATGGGTGTCACTCCATGCCGTCATAGGGAGTGGGGACCATAGGCGCCAGAACACGGGACAGGTGTCGGAAGACCAAGCTTCGTCGCGAGTCAACGCCAAGTGGCATCGGGGGATCGGAGGATCGAAATTTGCGAAGGTCTGTGCATCGCGACATCATAAATCCCGAAACCCCGACGGGAGCATATGACTGCGGTCATATAGGAACTAGTCGCGTGGACTAGAGAGCCTACCCAGAGGGAGCTAAAAACAACGAAGGAGCTCATCGGGAATCGGGGAATCGAGAGGACAAAGACTCCCAACGGCGGAAAGTCTGAAACCCCGAATCCCGATATTGAACCAGGGATTGGCATTCTGCAAGTGCAGGTTTCTAGAGATTTCTCATGTGTGGGAGATTAACTCAAAAAAAAATTTAAATTACGATAGTGGGTGTGTTACACCCCTAGCACAACACCGATGAATGTCGCTCAAAACAGTCATTGGTGGCTGAGATAAAAGACAAGGATCCGAACCCTGATTCAGAATTTGATTATGAAAATACTGATAGAAGACAAATCATCGACGTAGACCCCACTTATATTATCGTGTCTGCAACAATTCAACCAAAAGAATAAACAGATTCTGAAGAGGGGGAGCGCCTTTTTCATTCACATATGTGGGTGAAGGGGACCCCGCTACATTTTATTGTTGATAGCGGAAGCCGAAAGAACCTCATCTCAACAGAGGTCATCGAACAGTTGGGATTTTCAACAACACCACACTCGCAACCATACAACATCGGGTGGCTTCACCAGGGATGAGATCTTTGTGTAAGCCAACAGTGTCGATTGTCATACAGCATCCAACCCTTCAAGGATGAGGTATTATGTGATGTTTCCCCCCTGGATGTCTGTGATGTTCTCTTTGGCCAACCATATATGTGGAAGCGCCACGTTATTTATGAGTCTTGACCCCGTAGTGTCATTGTTACTCTGGGAGGTCATATTTTCAGGATACCAGAGGTAATTCCAACTATTGTCCCACCTAAACAGTGCCGCAAGGTAGTATCTCATACTACAAAATTTAGCTTATTCACAATTTGTTCAAAGCGTGAATAAAAGAACACCACTGCATCCTCAGTCCAAGCACCTTCTATCCAACAGAAGAAAGTTGAAAAGATTGTAGAAAAGTGTAAATATTCCTTCTACACACAGACATCTCATGTATCCAGGCTAGTTAAAAAGGTCCAACCCTTCCAGCCACAGGTTCGTGACAACCTTCAACAAGCTAAGAAACACAACTTCTCCAACAAGGCAAGCAACTCATCAAGATGCAGATTCAACAAACGCTTTTCCCTCTCCCTCGGGCACTCAACATAATGGAGACCATTGCTTCCTAAGGAGGGAGGATTTATCTAGGTGGATATCGGTGGCCACCCAACTTTTCCAACTGGCTCAAAATTGTTTTCTGGCAATTTTGGTAATTTACTATTTTTAGTTGTTTTTAACTTTTGGGGCCATTTTGAGGGCCTAAATGAAGGTTTTTCAGGATTGAACTTCTCAATGATATCTAAAGTCTCTGATTGGACTGCAAAAAATGAATCTTCTCTATGATACCTTTCCAACGAGCTATCGTGCACCCCAAACAGAGATTGGATGCCAAAGTTACGCCCCCAAGAAGTTGATACACCAAACTACCCAAAATGGGGTCCACAAAACTATTAGCTTTTCATCTTCCAGGGTTAGTGTTTTGAATTTTATTTATGATAAAAAGGGCCTTTGGAGTCTCATTGTAAAATAATCTTCTTGCGAATGTGAGTAGCAGACACATCTCTTCTAAGAGATAATTTGCCACCATTCTAGCGAGTCTTTCACTCTGTATTTTTACAGTCTTTGTACATTTTCGCTCATTAATAGAAAATTGTGTATTACTGTATCTCTGTGTTTATGGTAGCATCTTTGATACATTTATGTTATATTATTTGATATCTAAGATATCTTTGTACATTGCTTTATTATATCTCCACTCTCATTTCGTGCCAAAAATAATTTGGATCAACCGTGCTCCATTCTTGTGGACATGAGGCATCTGAGTGGCCCCAACTTTATCAACAAGATCCAAACTTCACCACCACCTATCAACTCTTGGGTACATGTGTGAATGTCACTGATTTTCACATTCAGAACATACTATTATGTCATCTTGTCCATCTTTGTGTTCCTGCAAGCAAGCGTGCAAAACTGATATGGGAGGCTCACTACATTTGGATGGCATGACATTTTGGCATAGAGAAAACTGTGGCCATTCTACAGAAACATTTTTATTTGCCAAAACTCTGACATGATGTCATCAAGTATATCAGATCTTGCACTGCATGTGTCATTTCCAAGCTAGCCATCAAGAAGAAATTCTTATACACCCCTCTTCATACTGCCAAGAGGCCTTGGGAATCCATCTCAATGGATTTCATGTATGGCCCCACCAAGCAAGGCAATGATTGTGTATTTTTGGTAGTTGATCATTTTTCGAAGATGGCCATCCTCACAACCTACAATAAGAGCATCACAACGACAGATATTGCCAAGCTCTTCTTCGAACGAGTGTGAGTCCATTTTGGGATACCGCAGACCATCATCTCTGATTGGGACACCAAGTTCCTCAACACATTTTGGTCGAATCGCTGGTCACTGTTGGACACCAAGCTCATGAAATCCACTACTTTCCACCCCCAAACCGATGACCAAATAAAGGTCGTTAATCGGATGATTGTGCACATCCCGCGCATGTACAATTCTAAGCATCCACGTACCTGGGATGAGAGTCTCCCCTATGTTTAGCACAACTACAACAAGGCTCTCCATAGCTCCACCGACCATAGCCCATTTCAGGTGGGGATGGGATTCCAACCGTTGGGTCCCATTGATGTTGCATTACCTCTTGCCACCACACATTCATAAGATTCCCATGTTCAGTCTAAGGCCGACAAAGCCACCAGATTCATTGAGCGGATTCAACACATCCACCAACATGTCCATGATATTTTGTAGAAATCCAATGCCAAGTGCAAATAGAGGGTACCGCACCAGTTTCAGGTGGGAGACAAGGTCTGGTTACATTTGTAGAAAGAGCACCTTACAGGGCCCCATCGGAAGCTCGCCCAATTTTCTATGGGCCTTACACTATAACCAAGGATGTGGGTAGCAATGCTTTTTATCTCAACACTCCACCCTTCCTTGGATCGCACCCAATGTTCAATGTGGACCTCCTTCAACCATATTTTCCACCCTTATTGGACACCTTAGATATTGTAGAACAAATGACACCAAAATAGCTCAACCCTGACTGGATAGAACATGCATCCATTGATCAGATAGTGGACACACAAGTCAAGGGCACTCGCCAACAAAGGATCCAACTTTATCAGGTTGTCAAGGCAGGGAAGCTCCTACACCAAGGCAAGTGGCTCACCTGGGGCCAAATTCAACAAAAGTTTAGTCACTTGATGAGGGAACTCAACACAATGGAGGCCATTGCTTCCTAAGAGGGGAGGATTGATCCATGTGCATATTGGTGGCCACCCACCTATTCCAATTGGCTCCTCTTGAAAGTTTTTAGTTCAACATGTTCTTCTGTAATTCTTTATAATTGTGGGTTCTACACTTTTGGGGTTGTTTTAAGCCCTACACATCTTCCATGTGGATATTGGTGGCCACCCACCTAATCCAAATGGCTTAGTTTGGAATTTTTCATGTCAGTAGATCTTTTTGTACTTCTAGGACCATTTTGGGGCCCTAAACAATGTTTTTTTGGCTTGCCACATTCAAACTGTAGACGAAGTCAAAGTTTGATGACATAATGTTTAGTTCTCAAAAATACCTTTCCAATAGGCTATCACGCGCCTAAAATAGAGGTCGTATGCAAAATTTACGACGACCCCGGGAAGTTGAGGTACCAACTTACCCATTGGGGCCCACATAACTTTTGATGTTTCATCTCCTAGGGTTAGGTTTTTGGATGTATAGGGTTTTGGAGTTCACAAATAATGTTAAAAGGGCCTCTGAAGACTCATTGTAATCATTATGCTTAGACAGATGGACGTAGCAGTCACATCTCTTCTCAAATATAGCTACCACCATTCGAGCAAGTTGTTTTAGTTCCACAATTTTATAGTTTTAGCCTATTTCATTTATTCAATAGAAGTTATTGTTCACTGGATATCCGTTTTTATCTCTGTGTTATTGTATTCGGTCTATTATTCATTTTGTTCTGCTCATAAATCTGTATTAGCCCCATCCTTGGTACTTAGCCATAATACAAAACTTAACTGTAGCCATTAATCCTTGTAGAGGGGTGGTACCAAAACTAGTTGGATTTATCAGCTTCACACCCTTGAAAAATAAATTGAATTTTTGGGAAATGTTGCATTCCTTAAATCAGACATCCTTGTCCTTATTCTTATTAGACCACATTCTCCTAGTGGCTGCATCCAGTTCCACATGGCGTATTGTCATGCTTGGCTAGGTAGCACCCCATCCATTGGACATTTGAAATAAATATAAAACAATATTATAGAACTAAAATACATACACAGGAGTTGTTTAATGTTGAATAAAACTTTCTTTTAATTGTTGGTATCTAGCAATATATAAAGTCATTATTTCCACTTATCTAATACTATTATAAAAAATTTGACAATTTGGGTTGATTAAGAATTGTCGAAACCTACAAGTTTATTTTTTTAACATTCATGAGTCTTGGATCATGGTAGAACTCTACTCATACCTAAAATTTATCTCGAATTTTGATCATATATGTGGCAAGGAAGAGGGTGCAATGATCCAAATGCTTACAAATATCATAACAAAATAGAAGTGCACACCATGTTCAAAATGTGAGCATAGTGCACAACTCCAAGATAGATAAGTTACACAATAACTCCATAAATAATAGGAAAACCTCCTCCAAATAACTAGTTACATTCATACATCAAAATTCACCTATCTCCAATAATGAATACATTATCTCTATATATAGCTATTCACACTTGAACGTGAGTCCCCTTTACTACTAGGCCGACCCTATTACATATATATTTACACATTACATGTACATTTAGGCCCATAGATGCCCCCCTTGGGGTCATATCATATGCATTTATCCCTATATATGCTTCCCTTGGGTTATAACATAGTACCCTTCTTCAAAAATCTTTGTCCTCAAAGCTTTGCAATTAAAGGGTGATGAAACCAAGTAATATGATTGTCTTATGTTCCTGCTTTCTTAATTCTATTGATGATGACCTTCAAAAATCAATTCTTTTTGGTTGTAATCCTTGGTGTCTGGTTGTTGATTATTTTTCTTTCCCTTGATTCCATGTATCATTGTTGAAGCTTCTCCAATTTGTCGTAGATATTGATCTATGATAATATCTTGTTTAAGAGTGGTTTTTTAATGCTTTGTTCCACGAATATTGACAAGTATTCCATATTCTTCCTTCACAATGTTTATATCGACCTTCTAATCTTCCTTGAAATGTTTCCTGGTAATGAGGGTGTTGATATGGTTCCACTTTTGATGGTTTTTCATCACTCTGCATGTGCATTTCATCTATATTCTTTTTAGAGACAATGGAATTCTCTATCTTCCTTGCTTGTTCTTTGATTATTCTATCCTTGGAGATAATACCATCATATTTGGCATATACATCATTTAGATGGAGTTCAACTTCTTCAAGTATCTTCTGGAGACCTTCTTGAATCTTGTATTCTTTCTCCTTTTGAAGTTGTAATGTCACCCCATTTATCAAATTATGACGCCCTTCTTCAATTCTGGATTTCATTTATGATTCTACCTCATTAGTATTTATGGATTCCTTAACCTTCTTGCAAATTTCAAGTCTTTTGGCAGATTCTCCATCCAAGATCCTTGTTTCTTCTTGATTTTGATATTTCTTCTTTTCTCCTTTCAACATCTTAACCTCACCCAATAGTTTTTTTATTATGGTTTTGTAATCTACATACCTCTTCATTTTTATTTTTCACTGCTTCCCTTGAATTATCCTTTTCCCACCTTGCTTTGCTACTCTTTTCTTACTTTAGGTTCTTAACCTCCTTAATGAGTGATTCATTAAGGGAACATATATTAGATATCTCCTCACCCTTCTTCTTAATCTCTTCCTTTTCTTTTTTTAATTCATCTTGAATTCTATACAATTCCTCCATTCTTGTATCCCTAATCCATTTATCTGAGAAGATTTTTTCAAAATTTTCTCGTGTGGAGTAGAGTCTAGTATCTTGATCAAGGATTATCCACCACTTATAAGCTTCACCATCAAAATTAAGGTTGCCTAAAAAGGGTTACTACAACGTTCTTTTACCATCCTCAACCATTCCACGAGATTGATTTCATCCTTATCTTCATCTCCTTTAAGTTTAGGTATTTCCATTGATTCTTAATTGAGGTCTAACCCCAACCCTTAACTCACAACCTAAATATATTAAGGATAATGATATTAAATGGTTATAGTCCTTACTTCAATATAATATTTATTTTTTCTTCTTTCCAATGGATTTTTAATAAGCTCAATTTGACATCCCAATCAAAATTTATGGTCGTTTTAAGTAAACATACATGTGAAACACTGATTTGGAGTCTGTCCTGTTGGCCAACCTTCCTTTTGGTGTATTTATGAAATTTTTCTCCCTATAAGTCTGATATTTCAACTTGTAGTATTATGAAATGTCTTCTCTGCAATGCCATAGGTCTGACCAAAATTGGGCGTGTCAAATGAAAGTTATGGTAACTTTCCCAAACCCTACTAATTTTTGGCCTTTCCAGGAGAGTGAACTTGTACAACATTCCATGCACCCAATATTTGATATTTGATTCTGAAACTCACACCCAAAATACTATGGTATGCATGATTTCCAATGCAATTGGTCTCACAAAATTTAGATCTTCTATGAATAAGTTATGACTATTTTACCAGAAACACTTGTTTGAGACTAGTTACAAGAGTAGTTAAAAACCTTATCTTCTACATAGTGTATCTCAGAAAGTGAAATGACCTAGAAGCTAAAATTTGTACCATGGGTACCTTACTAAGTATTATAAACATCCTCCAAGTTTCACTTTCTGAAGTGGCCCCGAAAAAAAGTTATAGAAAAAATTCCATGACGACTTGTTTGAGGCGGAAAAACCCTAGGATCGATGCTCTGATACCAAATGTAATTATTGAAATGCTTACAAATATCATAACATAATAGAAGTACACCCCATGTACATAATGTGAGCATGGAGCACAAATCCAAGATAGATAAGTTACACAATAACTCCTTAAATAATAGGATACCCTCCTCCAAATAACCAGTTACATTCATACATCACAATTCACTTGTCTCCAATAATGAATACATGATCTCTATATATAGCTATTCACACTTGCACATGATCCCCCTTTACTACTAGGTTGACCCTATAACATATATATTTACACATTACATGTACTTTTAGGCCCATATATGCCCCCCTTGGGATCATATGCATATCATATACATTTAGTCCTATATATGCTCCCCTTGGGTCATAATAGAGGGTGTGTGTACAACAAGGTAAATGTTGAGAGGGGAAGGAATACATACATGTAGTTTTTTACCTTACGCACTAAAGTGAACTTAATGGTTCACTTCATGAAATCATCATCCATGAATAAACAACCCCATAATATCTATATCAAAATAGTAAATATTTATTAATATGAATGGATTATATGTGATTAATGAATTGAGATACAATGGTGTGTATATAAATACGGTGATAAGTCATACCCTTTAGAAAAATGAATGACTTATCATTATTACAATATAAATGTAAATTGTAACTTGTGACTATTATTACATGATAATGATTTATAACATCATGGTAATAATTTTGATATACATTAGGTATATTAGATGTCCTCTCACTTAACATAGTTTGTCCTTAAAAGAACTGCAATAGAACGTCTATTTAGATAGAATGATCCATATTCTTGTAACTTTAACCTATTTTATAAGGTTGAGGTCCCAAGGCAATATGATATTTTAATCCTTGAACAATATTGTTGCATCACAAAATGATCAATCCATCATAGGTGGATTTTTCTATAAATATATGTTGATAAGATTCTTGGTTTGAGCTTCTTTATTTTTTATTTCAAGTTGTATTAATGTTTGGATGCTTTGGCATGTAAGTAAAACATTGACTTTGGTTAGGTAAATTCAGACATTTATATGTTGATTCTTGTGTGCTATTGAAATTCTTTAGTATATTTAATGATACAATACCTAGATAAATTGATCCTTTTTAATATTTGATTTTTTTATTCACTAACGTGACAATATCCTTTGGCTGAGATATGAATTCATCAATGGAAATTGGCAGGCCTTCAACAATAATTGAATCTATACATGCCAACTTGTCATCGAATTGTTTCTTGATCTCAACTCCTTAATGACCTTCATCTAATAAAATTCCATTAGTGATGACATTAGATTTTTCCACTTTAATTGAGTTGATGAGGGCTTCCTTACAACCTTTCTCGATTCAACTAGATTGATACGAGTTTCTTTGTCAATGGGTTGCTTCTTGATTTTATGTTGTGTTCTTCTCATTCTTTAACTGTAACTAAATTTTTGTTATAACTTCTCATGCAAGAAATTTCTTCATTATTGTTAAATAGGTCCTTACTAACATTTTTAATCTCTTCCTTGTGAGAATTCTTTATGTTATTATTCTATTTTTGAATCTATTTTATTTTTTGTTGAAATTAATGAACTTTGGTATCTTGGAAATCTATTTTCCTCTGGGTTTGAACAATCTCTTCATCTTTTTCGACAAGGATATTGTTCAAATTTATTAATTTTATTATTCTAAATCTTCATAACTTTGTTGTGGTGATTCCTCATTATATTGGATTACATCATTTTGCACATTGCATATATAATTTAATGAGGGAAATTCCATGCATAACTTCATTGCATGATCCTGTAATGTTATCTTCTTCCTATTATGGGAAAATGTTGAATATTTCGTTTTTAAATTTAAGGTCAAAACACCCCATCCTTCCATCCATGTTTGATCTTAAATGATGTTAATGTTTCCACACATAAAGCATACCTCAAACTATGATTTGAACCTATAATCACTAGTCGACACTTATATATTTTTCACATTATAACATTTTTTTGTTAAAAAATAACTTTTCACTTGTATTTGGCTCGAAGATTTACAATTGATTTGCCAATCCTACTTTAATGTAACTATCACTTTTTTCAAAGGTAATAGTCATGATAATGAGTTTATCTTCATAACCCCTTGTACTTTTAATATAGAAGAAACACTTTTTTTTCCATGAAATACATAGCCCATGGAAATTCATCAGGTACTTCCCCTCATTTCAAGGTTGGTACCCAAGGTAAACCAAATTCTTTAGGGCTCAAGGCCAATACAACAATATACTCATTAAAAGCTCAACATGTCACATGTGAAAATTGATACTGGGTGGGGAGGATAACACTCCTCCTCACAACCACTCATGCTATTATAGAAGAAACACTTTGAAATCTGTAGGAATAAATCTGCTTCCTTTTTAAATATCACAATCCATGATTACTACAACACTTTAAATAATATTCAAATATT
>SNQJ01S0176827.1:0-19899 GCA_010110895.2 Picea sitchensis | reverse complement strand
AATCCAGATTGCCTTAGGGACGTCTCCCTTGGACTAGCCTTCCTAAATAGAAAGAGCCCCCCATCGAGGTGACAGTGGGTGGGGAAGCTCCTGTTACGCCGGTTTCAAGCCTTGACTCAAGCTCTATTGACCTTTCCTACAAACCGTGCGATAACAAGTCCTTCAATAAGAAATTTAGGACTCCCATACCAGGGAAATTGGCCCTTTTACAATCACAATAAAAATGCCAATCACAAGAGAATAAGACTTGGGTTTAGGCTGAGTCCTTCCAGCCTTTCCTTGCCCACAAACTCTCCAATCTGCTGTCTAGTTCTTTGGCTTCCCTGTCCGGTCCTCTGGACACCTCAGCCACTGTTACAACGTGTTGTTACAGCCTGTAACAACCCTCAGATCTGCCCAATAACAGCCCAGAAATCTGCCTGCTGTTTGCCTCAGACTGCTCTCTTGTCAATCCAACAAACAGCTCCAAAAACTCTGCCGTTTACACAGAATTTTTTCCTCTTTCTGTTGCTGCTGTCTACTATCAAAATTCTTCCTGTTGTCTTGCTGCCAGTCACCTGTCAGCCCTCCTCCTAGATCCCCGGGCCTCCCTCTCAGCTCCACCCTTGTGCAAAAGCCTCCTTTTTCTGTCCTACAGGCATGCTCGGCCTCCCTCTGCACCTGCGGGCTGAATAATAGGCGTGCGGCCTAGCTAGGGCCTATGACCAGCCCTCCACAGCAGGCCACACCCTCTACAATAGCCGCGACAGCCTCCCAGGCCACTAAAACCTCTGCAGTTGGGTGTTTTCAGCAGGCCAAGCCTCTCCTAGGCATTGGCCTGCCTCTTTCTTGGATGCCAACTGAGGTACGAACCTCCTCCTCCTTGCTACCTGCCCAAACAAACAAACACTGCAGCTTTCCTTCAAGTTGTACCTTCCCAAGACAAACAAAAACATAAAAAACTAAGGCCTTATAGCCTCCTCTATGGCTGGACTGAGGTCACCACACTTGGACTGAAATTTCCAAGCTCCTCCTCACTTGTCTTCACAATTATGAAATGTTGCAATGACCTCCTCTTTATTTATACAAGTCTTAGGGGTCAACATAGAAGCCCCTCCACAAGTCAACATCAAATTAGACTTTCTTGTGGGTGTGAAGCCCCAACACAAACCCACAAAGCCCATCACCAAACCCATGAAGCCCCAACTTCATTCCAAAGGTCATTTTCACCCAAACGAAAGTGCAGTGAGGTACCAACGAGGATTTCCCACATGTCCAACACCTAGGATCATGTGAGAATACCTGGCCGAAGCTACAAAAGATCAACAATCCCTATCAGCGAGGGAGGTATTCTCACTCACTCCAATATATCACGGAAGTATCTCTTTCTCCCACACTGGAAGTACCTTTGTCTCCCTCATTGGATCCGCTACCACAACTCCACTTCAATCCTCCTGACTGGCTGCTCCCTCTATCACCGAGGTCACTGAAGCAAGTCCGACTATATGGCATGATCCTATTTTAGAAGACACCCTGCTCCTAGAAGCCTCCTACTTCTGAGCATCCTGCCTGCCCATCTCAACCCATGACATCTTCTTGACAGTCTTGGAAGATGCCTCTCTCCCATATGGACTTGAAGGTAGAATCACTCTGAACAGTTAACACTCCCTCTGAGCCTGTTGATTCCTCTGAAGTCAGACTCCCTTTGAATCCACTAACTCCCTCTGAGTCTACACAACCTCCAGAGCTACCTGCTCCCTGTCCACTGTCACTCTGCTACTGTTGGTCATGGCTCGCATAGGCTACCCTTCTGCCTCTACACATTGCTCTCTCTAACTCCAAGACCATTACCGTGTCTAAGCTAGATACCTATCCATCCCGGAACAAAAGCTGCATAGCCCTTGTCCTCAATTGTTGAGGTTGAGAACACACTCCTGACACCCATAGCACATTTTTCATTCTCAACACATCTCTTGACTCCATCCAGAATACCACTTTTCCAGATCCCTGCACTACATGCCTGGTCCCCATACCAAGCTCCACGTACATACCTGCGTCAAATTCTATGAAGCTCTCGAACAAATCCTGTGCCCCTGTCATATGCCGGTGGCTCCCACTGTATAAGAACCATGCAATCCTCTAAGGCAATCCTCCTGCTTACCCAAGTCATGAACATCCAATGAACTTCTGCCCAAGTCCATCATCCAAGTCACAAGGCCCTCAATGTTTACGCACACTCTGTAAATGAACTTGTGTCCTCTCTCTGAATAGTCCCAAGCTGTGGATGGAAACTCAATCTAGTCCACTTTAGACCTCCGCAACTCATCTCTGCAAGTGTCCTCATCCTCCTGGGTCAAATACTTCATACACCGTTGCACCTCGACAATGTGCAACCCTTTGGCTGATGAAGACTCCTCATCACACTGCCATACATATGAAGCTATCTCATCCGTGCCAAGGAACTCGAGTTGTACCCATTGCAACTCACTATGACAAGCCACTAGAAGTCCATCCTCGGAGTTGGAAACCCACCACACAACATATTGTTGGGAATCGAGCTCTTCGCCAATCCACCAAAACTCCCAACTTGCCACACCACCAAGCTGCAATAGTCCACAAATCCTCGTTTGGATGATCTGCTCCATGTCTCAAACCATAGACCATCTAACCAGCCAATAGTCATTGTAGCTCCCTCTCAGAGCTAGCACCTGTGTAAATAACTGATCCAACTGTCCTCTTCAAAGCCTCAGCTCTTATACCATGTTATATTTTGATGGCACAATAGACTATGTCCCAACACACTTCAGTTCAGGTCTATGTTTCTACAATTTCACAAAATTTAACCCCAACTTTGATTGCAAACATTAACACACTAAAATGTATAACCAAAACAATTTTGCACAACGGAAAATACAACAACAATTAGATCATACACAATACACAAGATATCAACTACAATCCAAATTTCTTTATTAGTCTTGTTATCCCCCATTTCTAGGGATAACTAAGGAGATGATGTCTCGAGGGCCCTTAGGTTGCAGACATGGAGTACCAAGAGATGGATTGACTGAAAGTGTCCACTCACACAGACGGAGCCCCGCCTCACCACCATACTTCTTCGTTCGTCATGATGGAATTCACCACACCAACTTGCTTCCGGAAGATAGTGGGTCTTGCTCCATGAGGTAACAAGTCAAGTGTCATGGTAAGTGTCACCTTAATACTTGAAGCATTTGAATATGTTGCATTAAAGCTTCTCTTGATTATGGAGCGTCTGCTTGGAAATTATGCTTTTTTCCCTATTTCACCTTGGTGAGTGTCATGGTTTCCTACTAAGTGGCCACCCTCAGAAAAGGGTTGCTACTGGGGGGTCTCCTTGAAGAGTCATCATTCCATTCCCGCTCATACTTGCCACCTTCCATTACTTCTTCCCCTCCGTTTCCCCATCTTTTAGGTTTTTGGGCTTATTGACCCAAGAAGGGAATGTACTTCATTTCATGGGAAGAAGGGGCCACTAGGCTCGGAGGTGCCTTGGAAAAAACATCATGCAATAAAAGCTCGCCCTAAGATCCCGAGAGCAATGAAAAGCCTCTAAAAAAAATGAGGGACCCATAAAATAAATAACTAATTGATCAATAATGCTTTCCAAGGTAGAGCGTATGTGGGCTATGCATTTATTTTTAGTGCCCCTTATTGTCTTCAATTTGGAAAAGCATGCAAACCAAGGTAGAGCGTATGTGGGATATGCATTTCCTTTTAGTGCCCCTTGTTGTGTTTAGCTTGGAAACACATGCAAAATGAATGGCTAATAAAGGGCTTGGAAAAATATGCTTTAAAAATAAAAAGACGACAAGGATGTGGCTAGCCCTCAACAAAGGCACCCATAAATAAGACAATATGATCCCTTGAATGTCATGAAACCCCATACCTAGAATTCTAACCCCATCCACCTCACATTCACTACATAACCTAGAAAGGATACTCCTTGGGAACATCCCCTACTTGAGGAATTGGTTCACCCAATAGGGCATTATGACACCCCTCTCATATCTAAATTTGTCAAATTGCATAGGGTCTTTGAGCACTTGTTTGTTTTGAAAGGGTAGATTTGATGCACAGGTTTAGATGGTTCTTGTATTAAATGTGATTTACTTGGCATGATACATATGACTTGAGACCCTTGGAGGGACAATTTACTTGTCTTTGCAGGACCTTGCTTGGTGGATAATTATGGAGGAACAAGCCTTTCTTGGGCCTATTATAGCGCAAGTTGTAGGTTGGGAAAATCCCGAACCAACCACAAAGCAAGTTCTACAACTTGGGAATCCTACAGCCAATGTCACCTCGATGTAGGTCCCGCACTTCAAGGGTGACTAGGTCACTCTAGGGAGGCGATCTCGGTGACCCTAGGGGGATTGAGATGGAGATGGAGGGAAGTGGAAATGAAGCCCCTAGAGGTCAAGTCTAAATAGAATGAAAGGTAGAGAGAGATGCCTTGCAAGTCAAGTAATGGCTGCCCCACAGATATAGTACTTCTCCGAATGTTTGTACTTGCCCGAGACACAAAAAAACACACCTTGCAATGATAGATGTTAGTTGGATCAGCAAGTTAAGCTTGCTGTCCCTAATTTGCAGCAGTAAATAACAGTATATATCAGCAAACAAATGGTACTAGAAGCTGCTCAATAAGTGTTAGAGATCAAGTAGAAAATATTAGAGAAAGACTAGCTAAACTCAAGATGAAAAGCCAATATTCTAGCACAAAAGATAAGGCTGTTGTAAACACTAGTCTGCAGCAAATTATATCAGCCTTATGGCTGTAACATTCAGTGTATTACAGCAAGAAAATCAGCCACTGAAATCTCCTCAAACTTTGCCAAAAAGTGCGCTAGGCCAAGGGGAGTAAGTATGCAAACTTTGAGCAAATTCCAATGGTTGATAAGAGAGTTATTAAAGCAAGTAAGTTAGGGTTTCTACAGCCCTAATGGCTGAAGATGCAATTTTGTAACAGCAGTAATAAGTATCCCCTAGATGTGGACGCCCTAGTGGTTGTGAGGTGCCCAAGGCACAAGGAAGACAATCCACTTTGCAAGAAGTAAAAATGACTAAAAATCACATTTCACAATGCAATATTTTATTTCTCCAATGCAGCAAATCAATGACTAGTGCCTTTACTATTGGGTTAATGGAGTCACAAGGAGCTTAGAAAAGCTACCTCCTTGGGGGTGTAAGCCCTTTTACTTCCCAAGGCAAGTTTCTCTAAGCTAGGGTTTGTTGACTGTCTCACCAACTAGGGGGTCAACTCCATGTGCCATGAAGAGATGCATCATCAGATGCTCATTTGTCGAAGACTATTTGGTTCTACAGGGCATTTTTGGCCCCAACACTTCTTTTTGTAACTGGAATTTCTGCACCCTGCGTGGGTCAATAATGTAATAGGTCTGCATGGCTTATAGTTAGGTCAGTTACCTTGGGATTGGTTCATTGGGAGAGTTCCTTTCACCGAGAGTTTTTCATCCTCAAGTTATCAATTGGGCTTTTCAGCCTTATTGATTTACCTTGAGTTTTTCCCTCACACTTGCAATAATTCCTCCAAAGTGGTGAATAGCATTCTAATGGGCTTATCCTCTGGTAACTATTGTTTAGGGATGATGTAAATGACCATGTATGACATCTTAGAAAGTTTAGCGGTTCCGACGAGTCTAAATAGATTTTTTTTAATTAATTAATTTTTAATTAAATTTTCCTAAGTTTGGAGGTTTAATTATTTAATTAATTAATTATTTTTGAGCAAAAATTGTAAAAACTAGGTCCTTGGACTTTTGATAGGGGTATTTGTGCTCAAAATAAATAGAATGAGACCCCCTACACCCTTGGACCAAGTTTCAGCTCAATCAGACAACTTTTGCTATGGGTTTGTCCACTCGGAGTGTCAGTCAGTCAAAAACAACAATTTTAATTGCTAGGCCATGACATGGCAAAAATGTAATTTTTGTAATAATGAGTTAGAAGGATGATGTAATGATGGAAAAGTGTGAGAGAGATTTTTTGTAACCTTTCGTAACCTTTTCCAACCCTCACATCACCCCCTCACCTAGCCATTAAACAAAAACGTCACTTTTCCTAGAGTGGTGTGCCTCCCTTCTATAAAGTCTCCAAAAAGTGAAAAAATATTAAAAAAATTAATGGGAGACTTATTATATCCCTTGGTGTGCCTCCCTAGACCCTACAACTCATCATTTCACTTATCAAAGCCTTGCCAACTCGCTCCAACTCATTTCCACTTTAGCCATTCATGCCAAAACCCTAACTTACCAAAACCCTAAAAGTGACTTTTCTTTGATGTATGACACTTGTAACTCATCCAAGAGGGGTCACTTTGCCTCTCCAAGTATAAATAAAGCCCTCCCCTCCCTCATTTCTTCACCATATCTTGAGCTATTGTTATGCTACTTGATTTTCATCTCTCTCTCTCTCTTTCTTGTCCATCTTTCATCCATTCTTTGGCTCTTAGGGTTTTGGAGTAGGTATTTATCCAAGATCCATTTTTGAGTAATAAAAGAGAAGCTTTGGAGGATATTGGAAGAGCAACAAGTATTTTTGTTCTTGCTACATATGAGGTAATATTGTTATAATTTGGTATGGTGATTGCATAGATTAGATCTTGGGTAAAGTGTTACTTGGGTAGATCTAACAATGAGTGTTCTTGTAGATCCATATATGTGGGTTTGCTAGATAGGGTGCAAGTATTTCAACTTATTAGAATACTCAATCATATTATCTTCTTGTATGCATATCACCTTGTCAAGTTTTGCAGGTTTGGCTTCAAGGGCTTTATTGAGATTGTCTCGAGGAAGAGTCCTCCCTTAAAGCACATATAAAATCCTTCTTTCTCATTCTTTACTCATTCTCTTATTGTTGTTCACTCCATATATATTTCAGCTAGCTTAACATAGTTGATTGGTCTTCCTAAAACTATTTTAATCATTGGTTTCCAAGGAGAAAAATTTCTTCCCTAAAAACATAATTTTTTCTTCACATTGTTGGTTGTGTGTAGCTTTTCCAGCAAGCATAACTTGTTGGTTTTGCAGGTTTGTAACAGGTTGAGGGGATTTAGTTGCCCTAAAATAGCCACACCACACTCCAAGACTCTTCTCTTCAAGTGGGTAACAAATCTCAACCTCTCTTCTCAATTTTCTAGCTCATTGTGCATAGATCTATTTCCTTTTGTTGATTTTTAGTTGCTCATAAGCTTGGGAGGAGGATTGGTACAGCCTACCTCCCACGTGTGAGCTTAGGGTTATCTTGCTTCAAGTTTTTGTCTCATTTTTACTCATTTCTAAGCTAGGACATGGGGATTTGTGAACATTCTTGTTAATAGTTGTTGTGCTTGCTCTGCTCACAACCTCATTGGCACAATAAGGTAGGCTTGCCTCCACCTTGTGCCATTGAGTTGCTTGGCTTGCTTTTTCACTCTCTCTTTCAAGCTTATCTAATCTAAATAATTGCCTACACCTTGGGAGAGAATCCCCCCAAAATCGTAAGGCTAGGATAAGTAATGTGTTATTGATCTTTTCTAATGCTTTGAAGGTTAAAATATTCTAGATCTAGATCTTATCACATCACATCTTAGTGCTTAGCTTAAGCCCTTGGGGAATAATCAACTTGTTTAATTCTAGTTGCATGTTAAAAGCTTTCTTAAGATTTATCTTGATTACATGCTCTAATCCACCATATGCTAAATGGTAAATACTTTAATGGTTGAGTAAGTGGTTTCCTTTTCATGCTATAACATTCTTAAGACCATTTGCCAACACACTTAAGTTAGTAAATTGTTGGATAAATTGATAGTGTAGGCATACATCTAATTTTTCAAGCTTCTCTTTCACACTTAATGCTTTTCTCTTAATGTTTTGAACATAAGATAAGTGGTATAAACTTGGATCTTTTCTTCTCTTTGGCAAGTTGTCAKTGCCCTTGTGCTTTAGTATTCTTTTCATAACAAGCTTCTTCATGTTAATGGTTTAATCATGGAGACAAATTAAATCGTTATTTAGCTTGGTCTTTCATATTACACGTGTTAAGTCCTCAAATTTTATGCTTAAACAACACACTTTTTAAGCTCATAAAAGTTTCGGTTTTGACATAAAGTCACCATTTTAAGGCAATTAAAAGTCACCAAAATACTCTCTAATACACCTAAAAGTCTAACCAATTGATATATGTACTTAATAGACTTAATAGGGTACCTAAGACCACCATCTTCAGCATCTAAAACGGGGATTGAGGAGGGAAACAGAAGGTGCTAGACCAGGGACGGTCTCACGGCGTGTGGCATCCTTTCCGTAAAAACTCAATTCTTAGGGTTGACCTGTGAAGCTAGGGTAGGCCTCGTTGCCTCACTTCTTGAGCATCCAACAACCATTTGGCAACCGGGGGAGGAGGTTTTCGGTGAAACACTTAATAAGGGTAATTAAAATCTTACAATCTTAAGGAACCCTTAACTCACTAAATAATCAAACCTTGGCTTAATCTAATACATCTTAAAGCTTAATACTTGTAACTCAATCTTTTGATCTCATAATACAAGTGATGCTTTGTGGGTAAATTCAACTAAGCATAGTAATCATTATGAAACAATTACGTTTCAACCTCTAAATCTTCTAAGTATCCTTTTGAATGTTGATGATGAACTTAATGTGTTGATGATGCTAATGCCTTGATCTTGTTTAATTCCTGCACATCTAAACAAAACATGGTTAGCTTGTTGTGTTGTATCAATGTATCTTTAGCATTCTTTATTTGTAAGTACTTGTATCTAATCTTTGTGAAATAACTATTCTTTTGTAATCTTTGTAAGTTTATTGTAACGAAACACCCTTTAACTTAGTTGACCCCTTGCCCAACCTTAGGCACTATTCGTAGTTGACTTAGGGAAAGGGCTTGCTTAACATACTAAACCTTTGCATCTTACATTGCTACCTTTGCACCATAGGTTAGACTCCCCCAAGCCTTAACTAATTAAAAACAACTCCTAGAACTTAAACTCTAAATCTTATCTAGAAACTAGGGTCTACCCCCGTTGGCTTCCCTAGGAGTAAGCCTAGACAGAAGAGGTTCAAGCCAAAGTGACAACGTGGGCTTTGAACCTAGGCATTGTGCCTCCAAGGACACACTAAGTTAGTAGGACTTGGCTCACGTTTGCAAGTGTGTATAAGGACGACAACATCTTTGGCGCCGTTGCCGGGGATAAGTCATTTATCCTTGGTCAAGACGAATTAACTTAATTTTTTAAGAACTAAACAATAAAAAATTTTAGTCCCTAAAATTCTTTGAACTTGCATTGATTAGATTTGTGTGGTTCCTTTCCAAGTGGCGACTCCATTGAAAAAATCTGTCAAGTATACTACAAGGAGCAATCCTTGTGGGCTGCTTGAAATTCTTGGAGAAGAAGCACTCATTGATGCCTAATTCTTGTTCCAACTTAATAAATTAACTTTTGTTTACCTTCTTGTTTTTGCTTTGTTGATGCTCTTGTTTGTTTGATAAACTTGGTCATCTGGCGACTCCATTTTAAAATAATTTGACGAAGTATTTTTCAAGAAAGAATTCATAGCTTGTTTTGCTTCATCCTTGAACTTGGAAAGGTTTTTGGATGAAGCTAGCTAGTCTTTCTTCTTGTTGGGTCCTTAGTAATCTATTGGGTCCCAGAATTTTTTTAAATGAATGAACTCACGAAACCTTTTGATTTTTCAGAAATAGTTGGTTATCCTAATGATATACCTGAAGATGTTGTTGACAATGTGCTTGAATTTCATGAGGGTGGTGATGCTTGTGCTCATGTCGAGGCCTTTTGGAAATTCATTGATGGTTGGGATAATTCACCTATTTGTGAGGATGCCCTTATGTTCTTGTTTTCTTGGACTCTTGTGGAGGGTCAGGGAAGTGCTTGTAATTGGTTTCTTCTTCATGAAGAAAAAGAAATCAAGACTATATGGGGTTTTCTGCATAGCTTTTTGGAAAGATTTGGGGATGATCAAGATGAAGTTTATGATGAATTGGTTGATGATTTTATGGAAAAATGGAGGAGGAAGAATCTTCTAAATATTAAAACAACTAATTCATACATAGAGATCGATACTCCACCAGATGCCATTGAGGAGCTTAAAGAAATAATTCAGAAAATGCAATTTTCCCATGAAGAACAATGTGAAGCCATGAATGAACAGTTTGTGGCCATAGAAGAACAATTAGAAATCATGGAAGCTGACTCTACAGAAACTTACATTGAATGTCCGGACCCCCTTGAAATTGAGCTTGATAGTGAAAAAGATGAGGAAGTTCATTGGGAAATTCTGGATGAATCCATGGATGAGTCAGTCACTTATTCGGAGGAAGTAAATGAATTTGAATTTGAAGTTGTTGAATATCTGGATAATTTGATTCCCCACCCTCCTCCCGAGGAACCAATCTTTGTGAAGGATAACTTTGAAAACCTTGAGGAAAACCATATGGTGGTTCCTTTGACATGTTCATTTTCGACCCCTCAACCAAAAAAGGACTTAATGCAGAATTATGAGGAAATGGAGGGCCATTTTAGTTTGTCAATGTCATATCATTATGAGTATTGGTTGGCTTTCCACCTTGACAGTCATGAGCAACAAAGTATTCAAAGTTTACACGGCTTGTCATATTCCAGTGTTTGGTTGAAGGGAAGAAGGAGCATGATTCTTGGTTGGTTCTTTCTAGCGAAAAATTCCAAGTTAATAAAACTTGGGAAGGGGTCTTCTGTGAGTCATCCTGGACACGGATGTTTCAGACACTTGTGGCATCATTTCATCCATTGCATGAATGGTTGTAACGTATCTCTAACCCTTCCTTGTATTTTAATTTTGTATTGTTTCATTCATTATGTTGATATGTGCTTAGAATTATTTATGTATCGTAGTTTCATTTTGTAAAATTATTGATGTTGTACTTTAGTTATTTCATTATGTAAATGTTGTGTATAGCATTTGTTTATTTCATTATGTATATATGTATTCTTATATTGGTTATTGGTGAGCACTCTGTTTTGTAGGTGTTGGATTCTCGTATGCTCTCCGTCTCATTTGAGAAGATTGAACACACGTCCCCATGTGGAGCCAGATATTGATCGCCTCTTCAACTAGGTGGTCAACTCCATGTGCCATGAAGAGATGCATCATCGGATGCTCATTTGTCGAAGACTATTTGGTTCTACAAGGCATTTTTGGCCCCATCACTTCTTTTTGTAACTGGAATTTCCGCACCCCTGCGTGGGTCAATAATGTAATAGGTCTGCATGGCTCATAGTTAGGCCAGTTACCTTGGGATCGGTTCATTGGGAGAGTTCCTTTCATCGAGGGTTTTCTATCCTTAGGTTATCAATTGGGCTTTTCAGCCTTATTGATTTCCCTTGAGTTTTTCCCTCACACTTGCAATAATTCCCCCAAAGTGGTGAATGACGTTCTAATGGGCTTATCCTCTGGTAAATATTGTTTAGGGATGATGTAAATGACCATGTATGACATCTTAGAAAGTTTCGCGGAATTCTGATGAGTCTAAATAGATTTTTTTTAATTAATTAATTTTTAATTAAATTTTCCTAAGTTTGGAGGTTTAATTATTTAATTAATTAATTATTTTTGAGCAAAAATTGTAAAAACTAGGTCCTTGGACTTTTGATAGGGTATATGTGCTCAAAAGAAATGAAATGAGACCCCCTACACCCTTGGACCAAGTTTCAGCTCAGTCGGACAACTTTTGCTATGGGTTTGTCCACCCGGAGTGTCAGTCAGTCAAAAACAACAATTTGAATTGCTAGGCCATGACATGGAAAAAATGTAATTTTTGTAATAATGAGTTAAAAGGATGATGTAATGATGGAAAAGTGTGAGAGAAATGTTTCCTAACCTTTCGTAACCTTTTCCAACCCTCACATCACCCCCTCACCTAGCCATTAAGCAAAAACGTCACTTTTCCTAGAGTGGTGTGCCTCCCTTCTAGAAAGTCTCCAAAAAGTGAAAAAATAATAAAAAAATTAATGGAAGACTTATTATATCCCTTGGTGTGCCTCCCTAGATCCTACAACTCATCATTTCACTTATCAAAGCCTTGCCAACTCACTCCAACTCATTTCCACTTCATCCATTCATGCCAAAACCCTAACTTACCAAAACCCTAAAAGTGACTTTTCTTTGATGTGTGACACTTGTAACTCATCCAAGAGGGGTCACTTTACCTCTCCAAGTATAAATAAAGCCCTCCCCTCCCTCATTTATTCACCATATCTTGAGCTATTGTTATGTTACTTGATTTTCATCTCTCTCTCTCTCTTTCTTGTCCATCTTTCATCCATTCTTTGGCTCTTAGGGTTTTGGAGCAAGTATTTATCCAAGATCCATTTTTGAGTAATAAAAGAGAAGCTTTGGAGGATATTGGAAGAGCAACAAGTATTTTTGTTCTTGCTACATATGAGGTAATATTGTTATAATTTGGTATGGTGATTGCATAGATTAGATCTTGGGTAAAGTGTTACTTGGGTAGATCTAACAACGAGTATTCTTGTAGATCCATATATGTGAGTTTGCTAGATAGGGTGCAAGTATTTCATCTTATTAGCATATTCAATCATATTATCTTCTTGTATGCATATCACCTTGTCAAGTTTTGCAGGTTTGGCTTCAAGGGCTTTATTGGGATTGCCTCGAGGAAGAGTCCTCCCTTAAAGCATATATAAACTCCTTCTTTTTCATTCTTTACTCATTCTCTTATTGTTGTTCACTCCATATATATTTCAGCTAGCTTAACATAGTTGATTGGTCATCTTAAAACTATTTTTATCATTGGTTTCCAAGGAAAAAAAWTTCTACCCTAAAAACATAAATTTTTCTTCACATTGTTGGTTGTGTGTAACTTTTCCAGCAAGCATAGCTTGCTGGTTTTTGCAGGTTTGTAACAGGTTGAGGGGGTTAAGTTGCTCTAAAATAGCCACACAACACTTCAAGACCCTTCTCTTCAAGTGGGTAACAAATCTCAACCTCTCTTTTCAATTTTCTAGCTCATTGTGCATAGATCTATTTTCTTTTGTTGATTTTTAGTTGTTCATAAGCTTGGGAGGAGGATTGGTACGGCCTACCTCTCACGTGTGAGATTAGGGTTAGCTTGCTTCAAGTTTTTGTCTCATTTTTACACATTTCTAAGCTAGGACGTGGGTTTTGTGAGCATTCTTGTTAATAGTTGTTGTGCTTGATCTCCTCGCAACCTCATTGGCACAATAAGGTAGGCTTGCCTCCACCTTGTGCCATTGAGTTGCTTGGCTTGCTTTTTCACTCTCTTTTTCAAGCTTATCTAATCTAAATAATTGCCTACACCTTGGGAGATAATCCCCCCAAAATCGTAAGGCTAGGATAAGTAATGTGTTATTGATCTTTTCTAATGCTTTGAAGGTTAAAATATTCTAGATCTAGATCTTATCACATCACATCTTAGTGCTTATCTTAAGCCCTTGGGGCATAATCAACTTGTTTAATTCTAGTTGCATGTTATAAGCTTTCTTAAGATTTATCTTGATTACATGCTCTAATCCAACATACGCCAAATGGTAAATACTTTAATGGTTGAGTAAGTGGTTTCCCTTTCATGCTATAACATTCTTAAGGCCATTTGCCAACACACTTAAGTTAGTAAGTTGTTGGATAAGTTGATAGTGTAGGCATACATCTAATTTTTCAAGCTTCTCTTTCACACTTAATGCTTTTCTCTTAATACTTTGAACATAAGATAAGTGGTATAAGCTTCTTTTGTTCTCTTTGGAAAGTTGTCCTTGCCCTTGTGCTTTAGTATTCTTTTCATAACAAGCTTCTTCATGTTAATGGTTTAATCATGGAGACAAGCTAAATCGTTATTCAACTTGGTCTTTCATATTACACGTGTTAAGTGCTCAAATTTTATGTTTAAACAACACTTTTTAAGCTCATAAAAGTTTCGGTTTTGACATTAAGTCACCATTTTAAGGCAATTAAAAGTCACCAAAATACTCTCTAATACACCTAAAAGTCTAACCAATTGATATATGTACTTAATAGACTTAATAGGGTACCTAAGACCACCATCTCCACCATCTAAAACGGGGATTGAGGAGGGCAACAGAAGGTGCTAGACCGGGGACCGTCTCACAGTGCGTGGCATCCTTTCCGTAAAAACTCAATTCTTAGGGTTGACCTGTGAAGCTAGGGTAGGCCTCGTTGCCTCACTTCTTGAGCATCCAACAACCATTTGGCAACCGGGGGAGGAGGTTTTCGGTGAAACACTTAATAAGGGTAATTAAAATCTTACAATCTTAAGGAACCCTTAACTCACTAAGTAATCAAACCTTGGCTTAATCTAATACATCTTAAGGCTTAATACTTGTAACTCAATCTTTTGATCTCATAATACAAGTAATGCTTTGTGGGTAAATTCAACTAAGCATAGTAATCATTATGAAACACTTACGCTTCAACCTCTAAATCTTCTAAGTATCCTTGTGAATGTTGATGATGAACTTAATGTGTTGATGATGCTAATGCCTTGATCTTCTTTAATTCCTGCACATCTAAACAAAACGTGGTTAGCTTGTTGTGTTGTATCAATGTATCTTTAGCATTCTTTATGTGTAAGTACTTGTATCTAATCTTTGTGAAATAACTATTCCTTTGTAATCTCTGTAAGTTTATTCTAACGAAACACCCTTTAACTTAGTTGACCCCTTGCCCAACCTTAGGCACTAGTCTTAGTTGACTTAGGGAAAGGGCTTGCTTAACATACTAAACCTTTGCATCTTGCATTGCTACCTTTGCATCATAGGTTAGAATCCCCCAGACCTTAACTAATTAAAAACAACTCCTAGAACTTAAACTCTAAATCTTATCTAGAAACTAGGGTCTACCCCCTTTGGCTTCACTAGGAGTAAGCCTAGACGGAAGAGGTTCAAGCCAAAGTGACAGTGTGGGCTTTGAACCTACGCATTGTGCCTCCAAGGACACACTAAGTGAGCAGAACTTGGCTCACGTTTGCAAGTGTGTATAAGGACGACAACAGGGTTTAAGCTAAGAGGGTGTATGCCCTTATACTTCTCTTAGCAAACCCTTAATCAATGAGATGAAGCAAGCAAAATGATGAAGGCTATTGTGGGGGTGTATGCCCTTGTACTTCCCACCCAACTCCTAGCATAACTCTACTTGACTTGAATAAAATGATAGCATGTAATGTTCCCAAGCCAAGATGCCAGGAACATTGCGTTTTTCATTGATTTTTAGGTGTTTTCTGATTGTGGCATTTTGTCAAACACTTTGTTGATTTTGATCTTTAGGTTGTGCTAGTGTTTATACCGATGGTTTTAATGTGTGTTTGCAGCAATAAATAAGATGATATAGCAATGGCACATACCTCAACAAGATACAAGATCAACAACACAAGAAATAGCCAAAATACCTCAGATCTGATTTTATTCATAATAGTAGAACATCATGGTACAATAGATCTGCAGATCTGGAACAATATAGTTGAGATCTCATAGCCAAATGACAATAACCATCAAGTGAATCCAAGAAGAGATGAAATAAGACTCCAAAGGCCAAATAGCTGCAGAAGATAAATGACAAGCGGAGATCCTTCCCTCTGATATGCCAAACCCTCAAACTGCATGAGTTGCACCCTAGTTTTGGCTGTAACTGTAGAGAGGTTTCCGCTCTCTTCCTCCTTGGCTCCAATAGAAACCAAAACCCTATGAAAATGTAGATCTGATGATGGCAAGAAGATATGAGAAGTCTCTAAGCTGTGGCTCGGCGGGAGGACCTCCCAACCAATGATACCTCTACCACAAGTGCGCCACTCCTCCTGTAGAACTTGTGCTAGCTCATAAATGAGGATATGTTGGATTGAACTCCTCCATAATGGCTAAGGAAGGCGCCCTAGTCCCAGTGGTCAAATCCCAATGGGTGTGGACCCATTGAAACTCCTCCACTCCTCCAAATCGAATGGTACTAGCTCCTCAATTGCGCCCTTTTGCTGGAAACCCTCACTGATGCGCACTGTCTCTCTCTCTGAGCTTGTAGCTGATGTAGGATCCACCTGTGACCAAGTAGATCTGATGTAGAATGGTGAGGGAGGAATCTTTCACCTCCATGACCAAGCTTGGACCAGGTTGGGTGGGATCTTTCACCACCGAGCTGATCTCTAGTGTTTGTTAAGTCAAAACCCTCAAAACCCCCAAGTGCATGGGCTCACTAGCAAGAAGCCAGATATCGACTAATAAACAACATAATGTGAGAATAGAGCCCCCTATCTCTCTTTTATCCTCCCTGCTCACCTTGTCTCTCCAAGCGACTTTTACTTTATTTAATTATTAGTTAATTAATTAAATTACTTTAATTAATTAATTAACCATTTTACCTCTAAAAAGTGGTTTATCTCTCCTTGTGGCTTCTCTGGCCATTGAAAGTCACTTCTCGTCATCCTATTCTGTAGTGCTATTCCTCCCGATTCCGATGAGCTATTACACTAAGAGGTTCCTCCAAGTATTTTGCCCAATATGACCTCCTTAGTGAATTTAATGAACATATAGCCCAAAATGCCTCAAAATTACGAAAATCGTCGGAATGCAACGAAACCAAAGCCAAATTGTGCGTAATGGATCATGATGAGAAATAAGATGAACGATGCAAGTCAGGCCCAATAAAACCCCTCAATAGCTCCTGTACTCGCTATCACCCCCTTCTGGCTACTCTGGTCAGCATAACACTCTGTAATATAATGGTGTCCAAAAGTGGGGACATTACAGTCCTCCCTGTTAGAAAATTGCTTGTCCTCAAGCAATAACCGAGTCAATCCACATATAATACCGGGGTCCCATGTCCACTTGTGGGACACAAAGTAGGCTCCACCCAAAGCTAAACTATCATGCTCTCTACCCCTTGGATCCCATATCAAGACGTGAACTACAATACCCTGTGAATGAGTCTCCTGCAAAGGCCACATGGCCTCAACCTGGGATGAGTCTATCCTCCAAGCCCATACCAAGATCAACACGGTCTCTACCAACTGAACATGCTGCTACCGTAGTGAGGTACTACAAGGCCTCAATGAATCACCCTTAAGTGACATGCTCCCCCCAATATTGAAGCTCAATGGAAAGTCAAAGTGACTTTCCCTTGCAATGATCCACTCACCTCCATCAGTAAATGAAATGCTCAGCCCTGCAATCCCCGGGTCCCATGCTAGTCTCTGCCCAAGATCACCACGCTGATGCTGCACTACTCTGATCATGACTGTCCGCTCATAGTATACATACTGGATCCCCCACTCCTGGATCCTCATGCTAAAATATCTGTGAAAACTAGATCTGCTGTCAAGAAGCTGAACCTGTAAAGGTATCTCTGTGGAAGCAACATCTGCCCAACCATCTCCATACTCTATCGTGAGTATCAATAGGGAGAAACTGTCTCGCCCCATAGGACAAGCCCTTGCAAGCCCTCTCAAAACCATCCAAGAGTGAAGTATGTTGCTCTCTGGCGCAACCTGGGCCATCATAAGATGAGACAACCTACTAACCAAATGGACTTCCGGATCCCATGGAAAAATTGGAAGTTCATCACTTCCAATCCCCACTAACTACTCATGTCTCATACTAATAACTGTTGGAAGCCCTCCATGCTCATCCCCGTGAGAATCTGAATCCGTGTCGCCCTCTGAGATATCTGCTATCCCATGGCCTAAGATGCTCACCAAAGTATCCACTGTTTGTCTCGGATGATCCAACTGTCTGTTGTGTGCAATAAAGACTTTCCTGTTAGGTGGTCTCAGCCTACAACTCTCCATGTCCCCTGCCCTTGTCTATCACCCCCTGCACTACTGTCAATGATGAAAGTATCGGGAAAGGATAACAAACATATCTGCAAATGACTGTAGGACTGGAAAGTGTCATATACTTTGGTCAATCCCCTGGACTGGACCAAAAGCTCATCCACCGGCACCCATGGTGAATAATTGTCTAAACTCCAACTATTGGGTACAACAATAAGTAACTCCACAAACTACTGGTCAATCACTCTCCCTCCATCATCACTCAGATAACTGTTTCTACTATGAAGGTGATCTCCCAGAACTATGTGCTACTACAAGGGAGGGGAATCTCCAGACTCCACTAAGTGTGGCTCCTCCCTGCAATCCAATGCGTCCACCTGAATCCCAGTGTAAATCTCTCTCGTCATCATATGTCCAAGGTGTACTGCCGGATCATCCTTTGTGTGGATATCAACCAATCTTGGAACACAAATGAAAGTGTCCTTGTAACTGCCCCTGGCTCTGGAATCCTCATGTGTATGTGTATGACCGACTGTCTCAGGAGTCAGAACTACCCATGAATGGTGGTCCCTGTGACACCCGGACATCCTCCAACAATGTAACTGAGGAACATATCTAACTCTCTGACGAGATAGATATGGTGTATCCCCGACCAGCCTCCTCAAGGAGCTCCTCCAATCTGGACTCTGACTCTTGAAGGGTTGTCTGTGTGCCTTTCAAGGATCCTCATGTGCTCACCAACTCATGAGTGAGTCGGCCCACCTCCAACTCTTGCTCCCCCAAGGCCCTATGATACATCTCGCCAACCTCCAATAGGTAATCTTTGTCCATCAACAACTGTTGGTAGTCGGCCCTCATCATAGTCACTCTCTTCTTGAGAGTATGAAAGTCATCCATGGCAAATCCCCCATCTGAATTATCATGTGCCATCGATGCCCTCCAACAATAATCTGCCACCAATGCATGTGTATCATCAATGCATCTAGTGGCTGCCATGATCATGTCCTCACTGACTCTCAACTGTCTTGCCAAGTGTCGTGACTCCCGATCACAGTCCTGCTGAGGTGCTACCTCGTGCCCCTCACTGCTAGTGTCAACCATGGAATTCACAACAACATCCTCCGCAAAAGATAAGGCACTAAACTGCCCACTGTCCACTGTGCTACTGGGTCTTCCTATATGCCACTGCACACCATCACCAACTGCTACCCCCATCTGAATCACACTATATCCTGTATGTGCAGTTGTATCCTCTTGTGCACTCACCTTGCTACTGTCATCTGCGCCTGGGTCCCACACAGATGTGTCCAGACACGTGCTATGGTCATCCCGACCAATAAGGAGTGCATCCTCATCACTGCAGACCGGTCCTGGAAGTAAGTGTCCCATCAAACTGTCAGTCTCCACGACCTGATCAAACAAGGGAGTCTCCAAAAGAGGTGCCTTAATCTCCTCATACTGATAGGTATGTTTAAGGTCCATTGTCTCCAAGTCATGTCTCTCCTCCTGGGTTTGCAGATCCATATGCCCTTGATGTACAATCCTCACACAAGGCTCCTCCACCATGTCATAGATGCCATCGATATCCTCATGTGTCATGGCTATCATAGGTGTCTGAGAAGGTGCCAACTGTGTCTTTGTCACCATAGGAAGCTCATCATGTCTAGGTGCTAACACGCGTGAGTCTTCACTAGTGTCACCACTCTGCTGAAGTGTAGGGTCATCAACACTATGTGATATGACTGCTAAAGCACCGGTGCTATCATCCTATCCATCCAACTGTCCCTCCAATGTGCCAGGGTCATTGTCCTCCCCAAGTGTGCAAGAGTCACTAGCCTCCACAAGTGCGCAAGAGTCACTAGCCTCATCGAACTGCTCTAAATATGAATCTATGGTTGCATCCCCGTGTATCTCCTCATCCTCACTGTGATGTCCCATCCCCAAGATTAGGCCAGCAGGGAGTGACTTAGTAGTCTATATGTTCCCGTAGACTATAGTCAGGCACAAACAGGGAACCAAATGGAGGAATAAGGAGGAATTAAGGCTAAACGATAA
>SNQJ01S0176826.1:0-12049 GCA_010110895.2 Picea sitchensis | reverse complement strand
AAATGAAAAAAAAAAGTAGGCATATGTCTTAAAAAAGAATAAAAGAAAGTGAAAAGATTTCAAAAGAGTAATCGGATGGTGTTAAAAGAAAAGAATGTGAAAAAGATAAAACCGGACAATAAGAAAATTGGAAGAAGTTAAAATTAAAAAAGATTTAAATGAATTAAGTAATTAAATGAAAAAAAAGTAGTCATATGCTTGAAAAGAGAATAAAAAAAGGTGAAAAGGATTTCAAAAGAGTAATTGAGCGGGATTAACAGAAAAGAATGTGAAAAGGGGATAAAACCTTACGATAAGGAAATTGGAAGAATTTAAAGTTAAAAAAACTTTTAAATTAAATTGGAAGAAATGAAAATTAAAATTTTTAGAAACTTTTAGAATCAAGGAAAAATTCATTAAAAAGAATAAAGGGAAAAAAATTTAACCGTAACTGAACATGATATTATATTAAAAGGTTGCACTAGAGGCAATGCAGCGAGAAAAAATTATTACAAAACTTTGACACTTTTAGAACAGAGTTCAAGTCTATATGTTTCCTATCATATAATACAAAATTAAACGTATATGTTTGGGAAGTATAACTACCATATATACTAACATATTTCCCTAAAATCAAAATACAATTGAAGAACTTCAATGTGTTATTTCAATGTTTGGTTCATCGTGTAGTTTTGTTGATCTTTTGTTATTGTCCTCTTTTCCATTGATACAACCTCTTGCCCTTCTTGATCTTCGCCTTGTTGTCTTGCCTGATTGTTTGCCCTTCTTGATCTTCGCCTTGTTGTCTTGCCTGATTGTTCCTGGAGTTATGATTATTTGATCTTGAATTGGAGGTTTGTGGGGTGGCTCTAGCTCTGAAATAATCTCATCCATGTTCAAGAATATTTAATCTTTGTAGCAATGTAGTCACTGTCATTTCCATCTCATGTATTATTTTCCTTTCGTTCTCTCTTTCCCAGAATTGTCTGACTTCCTACTCCATCTTCTTTGTCTTCTGCATAAGCATGATCATCATTTGCTTCAAGGCAATAGATTTTTGTTTTTCTTGGATTAGGCCCTCATTTCTGCTTAAGAGAAGAGAAACAATATTTTCAATTTTGTTGATTATGCATGTATATTCACCATATTAGGCATGTATACCTTCAAGTATGTCTTCATACCACTTCATGTTACCTTTTATCTCATTCCAGTTTACATCCATATTTTTATTGCCAATTAACAATATTATTGTTACCCCAATTAACAATATTATTGCCACAAATCTTGAAGTGCGGGATGCAGTGAGAAAATTTAACAAAGTTAAAATCCACAGGTAGAGGAGGGATGGCCGAGTGAGGACTAGGCATTGGGCCAATAGATAGGGCTTGAAAATTCCAAGGCTCTAGACAGAGAGAAAAATGAAAGGATGAGGGATCAAATATTGAAGACGGAAACATTCTGGGGAAAAACCAAAGAAGCCAGAGAAAACTTGAAAAATACAAAGAAACGAAATTTTGGGCTTCATAAACTTCACCCTAAAATCCAAACCTTGAAATGAAATTCTAGAGGAATTGAAAATGGGTAATGAGGAAGCAAGATAAACCAGGAGGTGGGGGGAACGTTATTCTAGAAACCAAGTAAAGGTCGATTTGAGAAGGATAATACTACCAAAGACTGTGAAAACTTTTAATAAGAGGCCACTCAATGTAGAGTTTAGAGAGATTCTCATTTAAAACAAAAGCTAAGAAAATAACAAGCTTGTTAAGAACCTGATGGTACCTTGAAATCGAGGAGCGAATGTTGAAAGGAGAGATTAGGGTGGGGAGACTTTATTCTTCTAAATCTGAATGCGGATCGTGGTTGATCTGCCAAGCCCTATCGTTGAACCTATGAGATTTCTCATGTGCACCTTCACTATTAACCAAACTTCACACACGCTTGGGATATTATTAAAATAACTCGGTCTTAAAGGAAAGAGTGTTGACAAGACTTTGACACCTCTCCTATTTTCCTTTCCATTGACATGTATCATTACTGCAATTAAGGGACAAGATGGGTCATTAATTCCCCTTTGATTAACATTTTCCCTTTGTTTAATTGAGATCCCATCTTTGTGTTTTTATTTGCCTCCTCGTTGTGGTGTCGTTTGATATGGAAGAAGTTTGAACTGTTAAGGAGTATAAGGATTTCAAGAATATGAAACATGATTCCTTTGAACCTATTACCTCATGTTATATTCTTATGAATTATGGCTCTTATAACAAGCATTGAGTCGCCACATATAATAAGATTGATAATTTGATGGGAAATATCCAATTCGATGGTAGCATAGAGTGCAAAGGCCTTTGATTCATTATTGGTTATAGTTCCAAGACCCAAGCATAGTTAGTAACAATGTGTTCTTTAGGCTTATAAATAATCCCACGTGCCTACCGCCCCTAAAGAATAAAGAAAATTTAATAAAAATAATTAAATGAGATAAAATTATGAATAATAGGTTTTTATGATTGCTTAGTTTATAGCCATTCTCCCCTTATATAAAGTTAATAAATGGAACTATATTTATTAAATCAAATTGAAATTACATGATACTTTAAAAAAGAAATGTTCAAAATTTGAAGAAAGGTTTATATGGGTAAGGTTTGAATCAAAATATTGATTAATTAAGATAAATGAAAAAATTAAAATTTTATTTTATTTTATTAAATTAAATTCGTAACATAATTTTGAATGTTTTATTATTCAAAAATTGGAGTGATTTTGAAATTTTTATTATTCAAAAATTGGAGTGATGTTTGAAGACCAAGCTCTAAATAAGTATTAATCAAAATAAGTGAAAAAATAAAAAATAAAAATAAATAAATAAGAGTTTAATCATATTTGTTTTTGAGTATATGAGATAATATTTAAAAAAATTATTTTTCAAAAGTGGGAGAAAGTAATTTAGGTAGTTTCTAATAAAATTATTAACTAATTTATAAAGTTGAAAATAAAATTAATTTTTTAATCAAGAGAAAATTTTGAAAATCTTATTCAAGGATGGTTTATCTGAATATTTAAAATTAATAAAATTGAAAAATAAAAATTTAATTTAATTTAAAATTATTAAATAATTAATAGAATTTTTTAAATATTAGTATTTAAAAGTAAGAAAGAATGATATAGTGTTCTATTTTTTGATAGCTGAAACATAATATTCAAAGAAAATAGAGAAAAAGAAAATAAACAAAACCAAATTATGGATATACTAATAATAAACAAGCATTTATTGATATCCAAAACTAAGAGAAATGTTTATTTGCCTCTTCGAAAGGTACCTCCAACTAAGTAGAGATCCAAATGCAATGATAATCACTTGGAAATTGATTACATAGCTTCTACTACTATATATATAGTTTCTAATTAACCAAAACCCTAATGACCTAGTGGACCTTCATTAATGAGGCCTCAATCATTAACTAGTGGACCTTATTTAATGATGACAACTAATATTTATTGATTTCACATTCTACTACTCATTGGGCCTTATTTGATAAATATGCCCTAAATACATTAAGTACAACCTATTCTCCTAACTAGAGAGTTAGGGTGGGATTCTAACATGCCCTCATCCTTACAAAGCAACATTGTCCTCAAGGTTGGAGATGAGGAAATTGGTGGATAATCTATGTTCCTATGCAGGAAATTCAGATTGTGTATCCTGCCATTGGATCAAAAATTCCTAGATAGTGTGTTGGTGAATATGGTGCTCATGTTTGTCCAAAAAAACCTCGGGTTGCAACCAAATGGAACCCTCCTCATATGATTTGAGAAGGTTGATTTGAAATCTATAATTGGACCTAACCAATTCTTCAAGCAAGACACATGAAAGACTAGTGGATCTTAGAATGGCTAGGCAAAGCCAATTTGTAATCCTTCGAGCATATACATTTGAGTATAGCATAGGGCCTGTAAAACTTAAGGGGTAAATTTTGGTGACTTTCTCCTTGAGTAATATCAACTTATAGGGATGGATATGCATGAACACAGAATCGCCTTCTTCAAAGGGGCATTTAGAGTCATGTTCATCAACTTGTTGCTTCATTCAGTTCTAGGCCAACACCAAATTATCCTTGAGGATACAATAAATGTCAACACGAAATGTCTAGGTTTTTTCCACCTATTGAATCTTAGAGAGGCATAGTAAGTATGATATCACTAAAAGGAGTCGGTTTCCATAGATTACCTCAAAGGGGGTCATTTTAGTAGCATCATGATAGGTGGTATATACCACCATTTGACTAGGGGTAACCATTGGACCTAGTAGGATTGTCATTCTGAGGTAAAACAATGTACCAAACACTAGTTGATTTCTTTCATCTGGCCATCTATTTGGGGGTGATATGTTGTGTTAACATCTAATTGGGTACCTTGAAGTTGAAACAATTCCTTCCATAAATTTCTAGTGAAGGTGGAGTCATGATCAGTCACAATTGATTTAAGCATTCCATGGAGTTTAAAATTATTGTCATTAATTTGAGCATGCAATGTGTTAGCACTGAGAGTCACCCTAATATTGCAACAGGATAAGCCTAGTACCCATCAAATTATTTTTGGAGGTAGGTTTATGAGGGGAGGTCAAATGGATAAAACTCGGTACAAGAATGTTTTAACGCAGAAACTGGACATTTAATGCATAGGGAAATGAGGTCCTCATTAACTTCAGTCAATGGTTTAAGGTTAAAGGTGAGCAGAAGGAATACTTAGTGAGAAAGGTGGACAAGTCTTCCATGGGCATCAGGCCTTCAAGCAGCTTGGTGAAGAAAAAATCAGGCACAAGAGCACTCTTGAACTCAAGTTTCAGACACTGAAATATATCACAGCAGCATAATAATAAAACCTCCATTACTATGTGAATACAAAAACTCATCTAGATCCTCCATGCACGAGCCTTTCAGCATAAGAAGAAACAAGGTAACAAAGACAATACTAAAATTGGTCACAACGGCACTATAATCAAACCTACATTACAATACAACTACTACCCTCGTCTGGATCCTCCATGCACAAGTGTTTCAGCATAGATTAAACAAGATGATGAAATAAATTGACTTCTATTAATGTGAAAGTCTCAAGTCTCATACAAAACCAGAGAACATCTCTGTTATCAAAATATTACAAAATAGGGAGCTTTGCTCAACCAGTTAACGACCATCACAAAATCTTGAACTAATCTATTTATAATTGGATCAGTTCACCACTACCAGGAGTGTGATCTGACCATTTCATTCAAACCCTTTCATTTGCGCCTCCTTCTGTCAAACTTTGTGTGTTTCCTCCTATCGGACGCAAACTTGGCTCAGTATAGGCCTGCAAGGATAAGTCGCTCATTGTTGTACCTCAGGCTGACCTTTCTATCTCCACGGCCAGACCCTCCATGCTTTCTATTTATGGAGTGAGTCAAGGTTTCAACCACCACTCCTTTTTCATTAACTGTTCTTTTCCTCAGGATCGGAACGAGGCTCAATGCCTAGGGGGCGCCACGCGCTTCTCTTGGATTTGATGTTATATAAGCATGTGATTGCGGGGCAATCAAAGGTGCTTTGGATCCACACTTCTTTTGAGCCCACAATTCACCACCTTTTGCCGCGTAGCTCTTTTACTGTACTATGGTTTCGATTGCAGGACCGCTCATGGATTTTAACGCTCGAGCAAGTTTCGTCCCCTCAATAAAGTGTGGTTGTTGATCTAGTCATGGCCCGCGCTCTAGGTGCCTTTGCTAAAGTTTAATCGCCCCTACTAGAGTTTTATCCGTCTGCCATATTAGAACTCCTCTATATTATTTAGCGATGGTGCAAATTTCTTAGAGCTCGGGATCTTTTGAACGCAGAGCATGATTATCTCCCGAAGTGACATGGAAGTCTCTCGTCACTTTGGCACTTCGGAGTTCGGGATATTTTGAATTAAAATTGTATAGAACTCCCGAAGTGTCGAAATTGTGAAGTGATTAGTGTGTGCTTATCACTAATTAAACCTAGATTAATCCATTTTTATCATTTAAATATTTTGGGACTTCGGGGCTCCGGGCTTCGGAGAACTGTGCTTGCTCTGGATGGAAAAATCTTGAAGTGACAATATCCAAGAGTGTTCTGTTGACCTAAAATGAGGGTCACGTGTCTCAATAGATGAGCACCATGTGTCAGCACCAGATGAATGCCACGTGTCTCTGACGAATGAGTGTCATGTGTCTTCGACACTTCGGACTTCAGGAGTTTTTGGATGTAAAGCATGGAAATCTCCCGAAGTAGTATGTTCTCGAAGTGACGTGTCTCTTCAGGACTTCGGCGCTCGGGACTTCAGGGTTCTAGTACTTTGTGGGTTTTCTCTTGATGTTAAACCCCGCGCGATTTCAACACTTTGAATGCACGAAAACCGTCAATCTGAGAGGCATGTTGGATCTCCTTCATTGCAATTTAAATCTGTATGTTCCTACAATCTGAGCCCGAAATTGACAGCTTTTGAATTGTTGATTTTTGTGCTCATGGTTGTTTCCTGTGCAACAAAGGACTTGGATGACCTGTTTCCCTTGACAACTATATGTGATAACACCATGGAGTTTAATTTTTTGCTTGATTTTGATAACCCCATAATTAAATCCATAGAAATTTTAGTCCACATGGTAGCTAGAATGGGTAAAGGTTGTAACGCTACTATAGGCTTTATTATTTCCCCCTTGTGTCATTGGAAATTGTCACATTCGGCCACAAAGGTTTAGATGTCCTTCTTAATTTCATCCCCAAAAAATGAATGCTTATTAATATGTTTTTTGAAACTCAAAATGACCCATTGTGGGAGAGGTGAGTAATTCAAAGAACATTCTAGATATAAATGTTGAATCCCAAACCCAAAAAATAATCCCTTTATAGCAAATCCCAACAATTTTGTAGCAAGTGTAGCTTAAATGTGCATGTGGTTCAGCCTCTAGCTAGTGGATCATGTTCCTGATATTAGCATACACTAACCATTCTTAACATATTTCCTACAAAAAATATACAACTAGGAAAGATAGGGAAAATAGGGAACCTTCCTCCTTATACTTCCTAGATGGAACATCCATCGCTACATTCTGTTTTCCCTTGTTGTAGATAATCTCGTAGTCATTTCATAACATCTCAGTGACCCACTTTTGTTTCTCTTGCGAGGATAACCTATGTTCCAAAAAAAAATTACAGTTGCAATGGTATGTTTTAATCTATAAATGATTCCCCGTCAAGTAAGGACGCCACATATCAACTACATGAAGAATAGCTATAATTTCCTTCTCATATGTGGATTTTTCCAAGTTTCTATCACATAATTGTTTACTAGTGAAGAACGATGAGTGTCCCTCTTGCATTAACACTGCCCCGGTCCTTTTCTAAAGGAGACACATTCCAAGAAAAAGGTCTTAATGAAGTCGGGCATGGAAAGTAATAGGGTAGTACACATAGCATATTTTAAACCCTGGAAAGCTTGTTTGGCCTCCTCATTTCAACTAAAGGTATTATTTTTTAGCAAGGTGGTGAGGGGAGCTGAAATTTTACCATAGTTATGCAAAAACTTCATGTAGTAATGTATGAGGCCAAGAAATCCCCACAAACTTTTGAGGGTATTGCAATGATACTAATTTTTCATCACCTAAATTTTATTAAGATGAACATGTGCACCCTCCCCACTAACAATGTGTCCCAAATATTCTATTTTTGACACACCATTTAATCATATTTAGAACATTTGAGAAACAATTGGTGATTACAGAGAAGTTGTAAGACCTAATCCACATGTGCTACCCAAGTTTTGTGGTAGAAAAAGATGTCATCAAAGAAGACCAAGACAAAATCATGTAGAAGGGGTTGCAAGATTTTTGTTCATGAGGCTCTAAAAAGTGGAAGGTGCATTGCAAAGACCAAAGGCATCAGCAAAAACCCGTAATGACATTCGTGAGTGTGGAAAGTAGTTTTTCGAATATTTTCTTCCTTCATGCAAATTTGATGATAGCCAAAGTGAAGATCAAGTTTGGTGAATAACTTAGAGCCATGTATCTCATCTAAAACATCATCAATGACTATAGTGGGAAATTTATCTTTGACAATCAAGTTGCGAAGAGATTGAAATTTGGGACGTGTGCCCCAAGTTTCTACAATTTTTAAGATCGTGATAACCAGAGAGGAAGAGGGGTTGGTACTAGGATGGATGACACCCTACTACCAACAGTTCCTAGATGATATTTTTGATTTCATTCTTTTTCGAAAAAGGATGGTGATATAGGCACACATTGGATGGTAGGCTACTAGGATGCAATGGGATGTTATAATCATTCTCACCACTAGAGGGTGGTAGTCCTTGGGGAAGTTTAACTACCTATTGGTGTTTGTCCAAAGCTAACTGTAAATATGAATGAATGTGATGAGAAGCATCCTCAAAGGCTTGAATAGCATGGAATTGTGTAATAAATATTGAATGACCCTTTTTAGGAGCTTTTCCATATGATGGGAGGGACTATTTCTTAAGAACCTGATTTGAGATCTTTGAGAGCGTAGGAATTCTCATCCTTCTGGAAACTCATATATAATTCCAAGGCTCCTTTCTCAAAATATGGGAGACCTGGCTCAAATCTGGTGGGATTATTACTCACCTGAGTATTACTATGCTCACAAAATATCTGAATTCTCAATATTTCAAATTATGTTGGAATTTTTCTTATTGTGCTATATAAGCTAAGGTTTGTAGTATCCTAAGGATAAATGAGTGTCCAATCATATACCTCTCTAATATATCCAAGGGTTTCCAACACTAGTACTCGGTCAAATATTTCATGGTACTAAGAAGGATAGATCATACCATTTGTTGTACTACCCAATTCCTTGGTACAAAAGAGTAATCTCCTTGACTGTTGTTCTTGGTGTACTATAGCAATAGGACAACCAATAGGTTTTTGTAATGTTGGTTTTAGGTGCACCTAGGGGATTTCCAATATGCTCGAGGATATGTGGAAGATATATCCATATACAAGTGATGTTTGATGTGGTACTACTTGAAGGGGTACCAACAAAGTTTACAAGGGTGTCAAACTAGGTTATCACACTTGGTTTTTTTTCATGTATTCTTCCTCAACCACAAGTTTACCTGTCAAACGAAAGATCTCTTTGTTATTTAAAGATGCCACAACATGTGTAAATATCCTTCAAAAAAAATCTAAAATTTGAGTGTATGTTGGCACAAGAAAATGCTTTGATACCACTTGCAATGTTTCTTATAGGTAACACAGAATATTCAAAGAAAGATAGACAAAAATATAATTGTAGAAAACTAATAAACATAACCAAAATATGGATATAACAATAATAAGCAAACCTTTATTGATATTTAGAACCCAGATCAACATTCATTTGCCTCTTCAAGGGGGGAACCTCCTACTTAGCAAATATCCAAATACAATAATAATCACTTGTCAACCAATTACATAGCTTCTACTACTATATATAATTTCTAACTAAACTAAACCCTAACCACCTAGTAGACCTTCATTAATGAGGCCTCAACCACTAACTAATAAACCTTCTTTAATGAATCCAACATATATTACATCATGGGCCTTATTAGTCCCTGTCGAAGGCGTAGAGGGAATATAGCGATCAATAATTCATTGACTTCATATTAATATGTCATTTTACTATAAATTTTCGCATTTTCGCATCATCTCTATTGTTCGAACTAGAGAACTAAAAACAATATTTTTTGTATAATAAAAAAAACCTTATATGTCATCATCTTATTGGAGAATAGATTCGAAGACTTATTGCCAGCTTCATTATTCCCAATGTTTTAAATGTTTAGATATCCAAAGTTTTGAGCATTGACGCTCTTTTTTAATTTTTTTATTATTTCTATTTTTATTGAAATGTTTACATACCGAAAGTTTTGATCATTGACACTCTTTTTGAGGTACTTGAATAGGCCTGACAACTTAAATGTTTACATAGCGCGAGGCCCTTAAACAAACCTGACAGCCTTGAATGTTTACTTAAATAGACCTGTCACAGTACATTTTTCCTCAATATTTCCATACAATGTTGCATTTAATTTGGACAATATTTTTGTCCACCGCCAGTCGCATATAAGCCATCATATGTTTCATACTTCTTCTATGTTTGGAATGCAATTTAGTCATCATTGAAGATACATATATTGTTTATTGGTTCACTGGTTGTTGCTTGTTCGTTGGTTCGTTGTTTCGTTAGGTGTTGCTTGTTGTTGTTTGGTTCAACTTTGCAAGGTTGAGGTCCTACACCTGCAGTTGGACCTGTTGGTGCTTGCTTCTTGTTTTTCTTTGCTTCAACTTTGCAAGGTTTGAGTCTTGCACCCGCAATTGGAGCTGGTTTTTCACTTTGCAAGGTTCAATTCCTTCACCCGCAATTGGCGTTTTTTTTTCACTTTGCAGGGTTCAATCCATGCACCCACAATTGGACCTGCGATTTTTTCGTTCATCATTGACGAGTAAATTTCAATACCATAGTTTCATTCGTATTCACTGTTTGATGTTTACTGTTTGCAGTTTGCAAGTAAGAATGTTTAAGTATTTCCACTCGCATGGTCATCATATGTTTCATATTTCTTCTATGCTTGGAATGCAATTTAGTCATCATTGAAGATACATATATTCTTTACTGGATCATTGGTTATTGCTTGTTCCCTGGTTCATTGGTTGGTTCTTCTTGTTGTTTGGTTCAGTTTTGCAGGGATGAGGTCATGCACCTGCAGTTGGACCTGTTCGTGCTTGCTCACTAGTTTGTTGCGTGTTGCTTTCTTTTTTTTGCTTCGACTTTGCAAGGTTGGGGTCCTGCACCGGCAGTTGGAGACGTTTTTTGCACTTTGCAGGGTTCAAGTCCTTCACTTACAATTGGGCCTGCCATTCTGTCATTCATCATTGGCGAGTAAGTTTCAATACCATAGTTTCATTCGTATTCATTGTTTATTGTTTGTTGTTTGCAGTTTTCAAGTAAGAATGTTTAAGTATTTATTCATCATTCTTGTCCTGCAGACATTCCATAGAGGTTTTCATATATTTTTCTCTTACTCTTAAATTTTCCTCTGATTTTTTCCCCAGGCTTTGCACCATGTGCATGCCAATTTCATTTGCACAACTCTGGCTATCATTTTTTCTAGCATTACAAATCTCGTTCCTTTGTCGTATGTGACGAAGTGAAAATCTAACGCCTCAATTGAATAAGTAATTCTTTAGCCTTCACACCTTGCCCTCGATGATATTCCCATCTTTCCCAGGAATGAGTACCTACCTATCCCGTACAGGAACCAAACCCATGTCTTTCACATGAAAAAGATGATGTCAAGCTTGTTTCCTTTGCAGGATGTTCTTGTAGAAGAAAACTATAGGTAGGTGTAGAAGGGCTAGGTATGGTACAACGGTAGCTAAGTTGTAACAAAATACCATTGCCAAGAATTATCCATCTTTGTCGGTAACATATTTCAGTAAGTTATAAATGAAAAAAGTTCCAAGACCTGGAATGCAAATCTTGGGTAGTTTTAGGACCTGTTATTGCACTTTGCGGCCTTGAAATCCTGGGTAGTTATGTTGTTCTCATTGACGATTAAGTTTCGATACCATAGTTTCATTTGTATTCATTCTTTATTGTTTACTATTTATAGTTTGCAAATAAGAATGTTTAGGTATTTATTCATCACTCCTATGCTACAGACTTTCCATAGAGGTTGGCATTTCTTTCCCTCTTGCTCTTAAATTTTTCTCCAGATTTTTCTCCAAACTCTGAACCATACCTACATGCCTTTGAAAAATGTTCTTGTAGAAGAAAAACATGTTGAGATGGTGCTAGCAAGAATAGTTTTCCGTGGATTGCAAATTGCAATATTCAATATCTATGTCGCTCCACGTGCAACATTGCTAACATAATGAATGTTTTTTTCAAATGCATTACACCATTTACATCTAAACAAAACCATTATCATTCTAGGAGACTTCAGTGTTGACATGCTACAAAATAGTGCCAAACCAAAAGAATTGGAAAACTACATG
>SNQJ01S0176825.1:0-15075 GCA_010110895.2 Picea sitchensis | reverse complement strand
TACCATTGACAATATCTCTATTGTCACCCAACCATAGGCTGAATCCACCCTTCGAGCACCTTAACCTTGATAGAGAATCACTCTGGAAGCAAACCCTAGGCTAGATATCCACACAAAGGGTAGCGCACCTTTCCCCAAGGATATATCACCAACAAGAGCTGATAAGATAGTCCAAACACTAGCCAAGAGATATTCCAAGCCAAAACATAACTACTAGCTGTAGCAGCTGCATCGACAGCTCTCCTCCAAACCTACGCACAAAACTGGGCACTGCAGTACTGCCTGCCAGAATGAAGACTAGCCTCCTGTATTTATAGTAATTATGGCTAACTGCCTGGGCCGACTTCTCATTCTAGGTATCTATCTGTTTAGTATATTATTATTTCTTCTGGTCAACTTCTTCTCTTGGAGTCTAATAACCTAATATAAATTATCTTCTTGAACCGACAAGCCCTCTATGGTTATTATCCAACTCATTAGGGTTTCTTCTTGCTTCCCAGAGTATTCTATTCTCGTTAGGTTTACATGTGGAGGTAAATACCTCCTGCAGCTACCATAATATCAACAATTTTATCTTGAGAATTATTTTGTAACTGAGCAATACTCTGCCATAGGTTTCCCCCTAGAAGAGACAAGTGAACTTGGATTTTTATCAATAAAGGTATCATTTCTAGTGATATTGTTCTCTGTATTTTTTTGTTTCTATTGGTATTCATCATAAGTTATTATATTATGCTTTGCATAAGACATCTAGTACCTTAAATTTGTAGTGGAATACTTTAGGGTTTACCCAAAGCTTACCTTCATCTCACAAGAAAGATCTTATTTTGACCCCATAATCCCAATGAAAAGACATTGGTCTCTATTCCTTCCATCATTTCTCATAAACTAAAACTTATCAAAACCATTCCCCCTGGATTTACTCTTCACATCACCTTGAGCTTCATTACTCTAAATCCTAACAATCTTAACCTAGGGAAGCACCCCTTGAGCCAAAGGAAGAGTTAGCCTGAAGTGAAAAAGGGTAGGCGAGGTGAAAATAGCCTTCCCTCTCAATTACACCAAATTTCACTTGATCTTTCAGACTTTATCTCAATAAGTGCGAGTTTGTGTGATAATAGTGTGAAGATGTTTTAATTTTTTTATTTTAATTTTGTTGTTTTCTCTGTGTTTCGTAGCTTAGGTGCATGTTGATTTTTGTGGAAAAGGGTTGCACAAATATTGCATAGAAATAGAATTTCATATAACAAAGAAATCAAAATCGCATAAAAAGGGTTGTAAAAGGATTGTATAAAAACAAAATTTCATAGAACAAAGAAATCGAAATTTGAATGCTTGGAAATATGTGTGATCAAATTATAGTGATCATTTGGATATTTGGTCAACATTTCTTTGAGGGTGTCACTTCTTCAAGAGGGGAAGAATGATATCAAAAGAAAATAAAACAACTCAAACAACTTGGAAGAAATAGTGGCACCTTGACCTGGAGGTTATCTATATGCACTTATTTTTATGTTAACTAGTGTGAGCAATATGCATTCTCAATTATCAATATTTTCCTCACATTCCAAGATTAGTGAAAGTTTAACAAGGTTCTTAGACTAAATAACAACAATATGTTATTGTTCGTAGTAGATCAATTAATCAAAGCTCAGGCGACTCCCTTAATGTGTATACCTAAAGGATAGCATTGAAACACTAGGGGAACATTTATGAAAATGTAACCCAAGGAAAATTTATGTAAGGGTGTCTTCCCCAAGTGAAAATCTCTCTTAAGGATATTGATGAATGGATATAACAACATGAATGATGACTAAAGATGATTGGTAAGGGTCATAGTGAAGATCGACATAATTTGAAAGCATCATGATAGGAAGTTATAAAAATTCATAATTGGTGAGTGACAAGTGATAAACTGGGAAAATATTTAAATGTTTGAATGTTCAAAGTATAATAATTGTCTACTTCTCAAATTATAGACCTTCAAAGGCAATGGAAATAGATTATGTAGGTTGAGTCTTAGCGATTGATGAGAAAGAGAAAAACCTAGCATGAAGAGTAAGAAACTTATATTCCAATGACTCGTTGTGTATTTGGATTGGGAGAGATAATCCTTATAAGTGTGAACAATGACAATTCCACGTGATGGATTAATCCTTAGGTGGATTAATCATGACAAAAAACTTAAATAATGACGATCGAGTATTTACATGCTATTGTGTATAGTGGTCATTGAATGTGTAAGCCAAAGATGTAAGGTGACATAAGAAACTTGGRTAATGATAAAATTGAGAATTTAAAGACATACAAAATTGAGAATTTAARTATCRWTGATTTAAGGCATRCTAGTACAACCCATAATAGAATAGTGTTGAAATTCMCTAARTTTTACTATGWGGAAAATATTACATGACTAGATCTTGTGGCTCTAGATGAHGGGGTTTATGKAAAAACCRACAATGTATTTAGACAAGGAAAATATGTGAAAACTTTYGAATAATGRTAGGGTGACTRTACATATCATTTAAAYAATCAACCTTCTTATTGTAAGAAGAAKAATTGATAATAAAAAGCAATYGTTATCTAGATGATCAAGTSGTACTSATAGTATTAATGATCCTTTGTRTGGTTAGCCTRGGATGACAAACTTRATCAAGTAGATCMATGTGTGGRATGGATGTTTGATGRTAATTCTCGAATTASATGTGATAACTTGTATTCACTGTATATATMATCATGCAATCTAKTGGCTTTATTTTGATGRTGAATCATGATAAGAATGTCTATGACRTTTTATTGTTCTGTATGTGTTATGTGTTGAGATAATTATTATGTTCATGATGTTATGCTTTCTTAATATCCCTATGGTATTTACATATGATTTTATGTGGTTACATTGTCTATGTTGAWGCAATGTTATATATTTGRTAAAKATATATTGAGGTTATGATCTTRTCATAGTAATTCATATTGTGATGAATTGAGTGAGCATGTGGTGATGACAATGATGTTGTATTCTCATGATAACATGCGAGTTAGCCTGTGGAATTAATTTTTTAAGATGATGATTTTATGATTATAACTAATGCATTGGTTGTATTTTGTGAGGTAGTTGTTGCTAGGAAAATCCACTAGTAGGCCGAGAGGGCCGGTTTATTTGATGATCTCATGGGATCCGATACCTATGAAGAAGTATATATACAAAGTAACACCGTATGCACTGGGGACAAAATCAATCAACCAACCTATGCCAATGGTTTTTTTTTCTTGTATAATTCTCAATGGGACATGGGACATACCCAACATACATGAGTACCATGGTGAATGTCTGGTTGGGAAGATAAGGTCTTGAGTCTTAGATCTCCAGTTAGATCTATAGGCTTTAATCTTGGTTCCGAAAGTTGAGAAAAAAAGCTAGAGAGTACTTTCTCTCTCTTGATGTTGTGATGTGGAATTCTGATGTTTATTGCGGTCACTTGGGTGATTTTTATACTAGTTACAGTAGAGGGTGTTGTGGAAGATATAGGGAGAAAATAAAAGCCTATGAGAAACATAATTAATATTAAGTTCATGACAAAATTCATTGAAGGGAGGGAGTATGTAATGCCCCATAATAATAATAATAATAATAAATAAATGACCTTAAAATAATAAACAAATAATAATAAATTAAATTAAAAAGAATAATAATAATAAATAAATAAATAAGAAATTATATTAAAAGGAAAAGTAAAAAAAATAAAATAGATAAATTACTAAAAAATGGATCAAAGGAAAGCTAAATTAAGAAAATGTTAAAAAATACACGATTAATTGTTTAATGACAAGTGTAACTCATGCATGGAACTTCTTGCACATATGGGTAAGAAAAAATATATATAATGAAGGCGAAAAAGAAAGATTGACATCTTTTTCCTTGGGAAATTAATGGAAAGACTTGAAAGTTGACATAGGTAGTTGATTGAGGGCTTGAGGAGGCTCTCAATCATGATAACTGAGAGGTTGGTTGGGACAAGAGTCATTCCCCACACTCTATTGTGACATGATGGATCAAATATTGGAGCGCAAAGGTTTGACATTCATAGCATTGTAAGTAAGTTGGGTTTTTCAACTCTTAGGTAATTTTGTCATAACTCACTTCTTCTTGTGAATTATGCAATCATGAGTACTATATATATATATATATTTCAATTAATGGTTTCAAATTGCTATATTATTAATGAATTTAGTTTTAATAGAATTTGAGCCATTACAATTTAGAAACATTATTATAATAGTGTCATATATTAATACCTCATTATTCACCATATTTTGTCCAAATAGATCAATCCAAGTGATCTTATATTTAAAATTGAGTGTTATAACATTCCCCAATCTAGCTAAGGTCCATTACATGCAGAATACTCATACAAAAATTAAAATTTTAAGAAAACTAATTTCATGTAGCTTATTAGCTACTAATTACAAATAGATTTAACCATTTGATGATACCATTACTTAAGCGCATCTACAACATTATAAAATCACTCATGAATGCAGGTAATAACTTATTACAACAACATATAAATCAATCCCATACACAAAGTTCATGCACAACAATTTAACTCATAAATACAACACATAAAAAGACGAAACACTTTTCTTTTGATTCAGTTGTGCAACTAGCTACTTGTGACAAAATTTCCACCCAACCATACAATTTTTGTTCCAAATATCAATAGAAAGTAACCCTCAAGTTGGGGCTAGCAATCAAGAAAAGAGGGTGGTCTCTCACTATCCACTCACAACTCAAAAGTTCCTACAACACACTGGTATTCTCCTATAGCTATCCCGATTTTCCACCAACTCTCTTCCTCTCGACCTGCTCAACCCAAGGAATGTACCCCTTCAATGATATTAGTCTCTTAGACATCCCATTCATTTACCAGGATCTCTCTGGTACATGTAACCAAGAATCTCTCTAATGGGAACTCAAGGAAAATCATTGTAAAAAAACTACCAACAAACACTTGTTAGATCGCAACTCACAGAAGAGTTCACTCTCTAGGCCTGACAACCTATGCTATGGCATGCTCAAGAATTTTCCCTCTATGGTTTCTCCAGCTCCAAAATGCTGTGGCATGCTCAAGAATTTTCCCTCTATGGTTTCTCCAGCTCTAAGATCTATTTTTTTCTCTCTTTGTTGTTCATAAAAAAAAACATTGACTACTCAAAAAATTTATAACTTCCCATACAAATTTTCCTCTCTTTGCATGCTTGCTTGACTCACACACCTCCCCAAGTTGATTTTACTCAGCCCCCATTCTCCCAATAACTATGGGATGTGACTTCTCACACCCACCCTCTTACATGCATTCAAGGATTAGCTTTGGGAACACTCAATTAGTAAATAGAGTTTAATGCATAGTGATAATAAAATTCAGGAATGTGGGTGGAATTAATAGACATGTGTAATCCCCCCTTGGACCCCCCTCTTATTAATTCTCTTAGAACCTCCCCTCTCTTGTGGATTAATTCAACCCCCATCTTTGTCCGTGTCTCATTAGCAACTATAATCACATTGTCATTAAAATTTAAAAATACAATTCGCATATACATCGCTTGGTTGTAGCCATACATTATATATAAATTAAGCATTAATGCACCATATTCTCTTTTCCTTTTCCTTTTCCTTTCTATGGTGTAAAGTAAAAGAGAATATTGTGCACCAGATTCTCTTTTCCTTTAACGTGCTTAATTTCAAAGTCATATTCACTCAAAAATTCAAGTCATCTAGTTTGTCTGGCATTTAATGTTGGTTTTCCAAAAAAAAATTTCAAACCACAGTGGTCTTGTACTTAACTCAAATTTCCTCCCCATGAGGTAATGTCTCCACATTTTTAATGCATGTACAATTGTCGTTAACTCCAAGTCATGTGTAGCATAATTCCTCTTATGTTATTTTATTTTTTTGGACTCATAACATACCGCATGATCATTTGTGTGAGGACTCCACTAAGTCATTCCTTGCATTGGTGCACAAAAAAAAATATTCATATGGATCTATAATATTCAAGATTGGCGCACTTGTCAATATGTCTTTCAACTGTTGAAACATCTCTTCAGACTTGGGAGTCCATTCAAATTGCACTCTCTTCTTTTGCAAAGAAGTGATTGGGCTTGCAATATTGGAGAACTCTTTTATGAATCTTCGGTAATAACCAGCAAGACACATGAATGATCTAACCTCTGTGACATTTATTGGAACTATCCATCCTCTAATGGAATCTATCTTTTCGAGATCAACTGCTATCCCTTCTTGTGAAATTATATTCCCCAAGTAGTGAATCTTCTTTTGATAAAATATTCACGTACTTAGCTTGGGATACAACTTATTCTCTCTTAAACATTGTGTATGTTCCTATTATGGATTAGAGTATAGTAGTATATCATTTAGGAACACAATTACAAACTTGTCCAGGTATTCCATGAGCACTCCATTCATTAGACACATAAAAACAATTGGGGAATTTGATAGTCCAAATGGCACTACCATGAATTCATAATGCATGTATCTTGTTTTAAACATTGTTTTGATGATACATTCTTTCTTTATTCTCACTTGATGATAACATGATCTCAATTCAATCTTGGAAAATATTCTTGCACCTTTCTGTTGATTAAATAAATCATCAATCCTTGGAAAATTGGTATTTGTTCTTTATGGTGACCTCATTTAGTTGTCTGAAATCAATGTAAAACCTTAAGGTTCCATATTTACTATTCAAGAAAATAATTGGGGCACCCCAAGGTGACACACTTGGGCATGTATACCCCTTCCTTAACAATTCTTCAAGCCACATCTACAACTCATTCAATTTTGGTGTTCCCATTCTGTAAGGTGTCTTGGACACTAAGGAAACTCCTAGAACCAAATCAATAGAGAAATCAATATCTCTATTTGGCAGAAACACTAGGACTTCCCCCAAAACATATTAAAAATCCATTAAGACCAGATGGCCTTCAATACTTGCGACTTTATCTTTTCCTGCCTCTTCCACATGGGTTGCAAAAATATGACATCCCTTCTTGAAACTCTTTTTCAGCTACATAATTGAAATATCTCTAGCAACTACAACTCTTCGAATGTTTTGAACCTTTCCTTGTTTCCCTTCTTTATTAATACATATGATTGTTTTGTTGTAACAACCTAGGACAACATGGTTTTTTTCCAATAAATCCATTCCAAATAGACAATCATATGAATCCAATGGTATGATGTTCACATCTGCCTTTGTGTTGAGTCCATTCATGTCTATTGGACAATATTTAACTAGCTCATTGATTTTCTTCTTAGCACCTATGGCTAATGAACTAACCAATATTTATGATGCATACTCATTTGCAAGTGGAATATATAAAAAAAGTTAGATTTTATGTAACTATGGCTAGCCCTAGAATCAATTAAAATTGTTATGGGATGATTATATATCTTACCTTCCACTTCAATCATGGGGGATTGATATTCTTCTTTCTTTTTTTCCAAGGCTGCATAAATCCTTGACATATTTCCTCCCATGTATTCCACTGTTTTAGCCTCATGAATGGTGTGGATAGTCCTCATTATTTCACCTTTGTGAGGACAGTCCCTATATAAGTGATTTCTCTCACTTCCCCAACATCGTACATGTTGCTACCTTGGTATTTTCCCAAATGAATATATAGTTTGGTGCTCATTTTGGGTTGAATAACCTTGTTGATTTACTTGGGAGTTGTTCATGAAAAAGGGTGACTTAAAACCTTTCTGTCTTTGATCATTTTTTCCCTTCATCTTGTCATTCCAATATTTTTGGAAAAATGGCCTTCTTTTTCTTTGATCATAAATATGTTTTTCTCTCCTTATGGATTCCTCCAAAGTATTGGGGTTATCATATTATATCTTGTCACTATAGAAGGAGGGTAACCCACTTAAAAACCTTTGGATTTTTAATTTCTCATCCTTTATGAAGTCCACATACTTCAACAATTCAAAGAATCTCTTCTCATATTCATTCATTGTCATGCTTCCCAACTTGAGTTCAAAGAAATATTTCATCTCTTTTTCATAATAATGCTTGAAAAAATATCTCTCTTGGAAATATCCTTTGAACTGCCTCGATGAGATCCTTTTCTCATCAAGGTGTTTGGTTTTCTTAAGCTAAACCCACCACATCATTACCTTTCTTTGAAAGTAGTAGGTCACAATTATATATTCTACATTTGAGGGGTAATCATGTAGATGTATGGTTCTTCATTTCCAATATCTAGGCCTCAGCCACTTCTCCTTTCTTGTGCTCACTATTGAAAGTTGGTGGCTTAATTTTCCCGAGTTCACCTTGTAAGATGTCTACCTAATTCCTTCTTCTCTGCCTCCTAACATGAGGCACACTTGGGTTGTTCCCGGGCCCCAAACTTGCATGAGTTCTTCTAGAGGATTTATTTGGAGAATGATGGCCCCTACTCATGCTTCTTGACTACCTCTCATTATCATGATCATCCATTTTTCCATTGGATATGGATGTTGTCCCTTGTCTAGTATTATCTTCTTGCTTGGTGATAAAGTCATTGTTAACTTGTTTATACAACATATTCAGGATTTGAAGTATCTCTTCATGAGCCTTCACAATCCTTTCCTTATATTCTCTATATCTTTGCACTTCTCTATGCAGGCTTCTCATGGTTACAAGTTCATGCTTTCCTCTCGTTCCATTATACTTTATCTCAGCATTTCTCATGTTGACATGAATATTGTTATCCCCATTTTGTGGGATAAATAAGGGGATTATGTCTCGATTCCCTCAGGCTACAGATATGGAGTGTCGAGACACCACATGACTAGCAGTTTCCACTTGCGCATACAAAATCTCAATCTATCACCACATTATGATCCATTTTTAGCACATCCACCACACGGGATAGCTTCTGGAAGGTAGATGGGTCTTTCTCCATGCAATACAAGTGATTTATTGTGGAAGACTATCACCCTATTATTTGAGGCATTTAAACATGTTTTATTTAAGACTCTTTTTATTATATAATGCATGCTTGGACATTATTATTTTGAACCTGTTTCACCTTGATGAGTGTCATAGATTTCCTAGTAAGTGGCCAACCTTTGGGAAATGTTTGTGACTAGGGGTCCCTTAAAGGGCTATCGTACCATTTCTGACCATACTTACCACCTTCCTCTCATTACACTCCCATCCTATTATCTTCTTCTAGGCCCTTTGAATTTAGTGACCCAAGAAGGGCATGTACCTCATCATGGGAAGAAGGGACCGAAGGCCCAGAGGGATTGTTGTTGAATAAAAAGATAAAAGTTTAAATATAGACCCTCCAGATGCTTCGCCCAGGTATCCTTGAGAAAGCAATGAAACACTTCTCTATGGTGTTAAGGAAAAGAGAATCATGTGGTTGATGCACTCAGCATGAGGGAACATGAAATGCATATCAAAACCATCATCATGTACAAGACTGATCTGAAAGATAAAATTATTGTAGCGGTAAATTCATATAAGCAATATCTAAAAATAAAAGAAACATTACAACAAAAATTTAAATATTATAAGTTGCAAGAAGATGAAATTATCATATACAAAGGCAAAGTGTATGTGCCAAATTCCAGTGAGATGAAAAATGCAATGATGAGGGAAATTCATAATGTATCATATGTTGGGTACCCAGGATATCATAAATCAATTGCAATCGTAAGAAGCCAATACTTTTGGTCAGGAATGAAGAAAGAAGTGACTAATTCTATAGCTAAATGTCTAGAGTGTCAAAAAGTGAAGACTAGACATGGACATCTAGAAGTTTTTTTACAACCATTTTCCATTCCAAAATGAAAGTGGAAAGTAGTTACAGTTGATTTTATCACTAAGTTGCCTAGAACAGTGAAGCAACATGATTCCATCTTGGTGGTGGTGGATAAATTAACTAAGGTAACACATTCTATTCTAGTGAAGACCACAAACAAGGCAACAAATATTGTAGAAATATATATGAAAGAATTTACTAGGCTACATGGGGTGCCTAAAGAAATTGTTTCATACAGAGATCCAAAGTTTACATCCAATTTTTGGAAAGGTTTGTTCAAAGGATTTGGGACAAATATAAATCTTAGTACAAGATATCACCCAGAGTATAGGATGGGTAAATAGAGAGAACTAATAGAATAATTGAGGACATGCTTAGAATGTATGTGATGGACCAACCATCAAAGTGGGAAGATTATATCCATTCAATGTAATTTTCCTACAATAATGGGTATCATACATCATTAAAAATGATCTCATTTGAAGCATTGTATGGCAGGAAGTGTAACACATCAGTGACTTGGGATAATCTAGCAAATAGATTTATTTGTGGGATAGATTTGTTGAAGGAAATGCAAGAGAAGATGACAAAGATCAAGCAAATTTTAAAGGATGCTCAAGATAGGAAAAAACGTTACGCAGACAAGAATAGTGTTTAGATATTTTAAAGTGGGAAAACATGTGTTTCTAAAAGTGAAAGTGAAGAGAAGTTTGTTGATATTAGGAAGTTGTCCAAAGATGGAAGCAAGATATTGTGGACCTTTTGAGATCTTAGAAATGATAAGGCTAGTTGCATACATGCTAGAATTTCTTGCATCCATAAAAGTGCATAATTTATTTCATATGTCATTATTAAATAAATATGTTCCTAACCCTAACCACATAATTTATTGGATTGTGATCTAGGAGGAACACGAAGGATATTTCAAGGTGGAACCAATACGCATCATGGACAGGAAATTCAAAATTCTCTTAAATAAATCCATAGGGTTGGTAAAGGTTCAATGGATCTGCTACAGTCCTGAAGATGCTACATAGGAGTATGAATAAAACATGTGGGAAGAATAGCTGCAAATTTTTGACAAATTTAAAGAAAACAAAATATAAGAATGCAAGGCTCCATTTTGAGCAATGAGAGTTCCAAAATCACATCTCAGAATCCTAGCCAATCTGTGTTGGGGGACCTAATAAAATAATGGCACATTCCTTGGATTATCCTTGATAAATGAATGATACATTATTTGGGTTAGGCTTGATAAACAAATGGTGCATTCCTTGGGTCCGCAGGTCGAGAGGAACATAAGATTTTGATTGGAACTACTGCTAGAGTTGTGAAATTGCAGAATTTTTATTTTCTAAGTATTGTGATGTTAATGTATATATGTGTATGTATGTCACCATAGTGTGCACCGAATATGGTGCACAATTTCCTTTCCTTTCTCTGGTGTAAAGGAAAAGAGAATATTGTGCACCAGATTCTCTTTTCCTTTAACGTGCTTAATTTCAAAGTCATATTCTCTCAAAAATTCAAGTCATCTAGTTTGTTTGGCATTTAATGTTGGTTTTCCAAAAAAAAAATTTAGACCATAGTGGTCTTGTACTTAACTCAAATTTCCTCCCCATGAGGTAATGTCTCCACATTTTTAATGCATGTACAATTGTCGTTAACTCCAAGTCATGTGTAGCATAATTCCTCTTATGTTATTTTATTTTTTTGGACTCATAAAATACCGCATGATCATTTGTGTGAGGACTCCACTAAGTCATTCCTTGCATTGGTGCACAAAATAAAATATTCATATGGATCTGTAATATTCAAGATTGGCGCACTTGTCAATATGTCTTTCAACTGTTGAAACATCTCTTCACACTTGGGAGTCCATTCAAATTTCACTCCCTTCTTTTGCAAAGAAGTGATTGGGCTTGCAATATTGGAGAACTCTTTTATGAATCTTTGGTAATAACCAGCAAGACACATGAATGATCTGACCTCTGTGACATTTATTGGAGTCACCAGGACAGGGTAGTGGCTCTCAATTACACAATTGAAGGAAAGCAGGTCTCATCATAAGCCAACCTTCTCATTTATGTGAGGTATTTGTCAATTACATTGTCATTATCTAGACACCAAGAAATGACAGTGGCCTTCAACTTGTTCCTTGAAACATGAAATAAATATAAGAATGGAAAGAAGATGGGCTTGGAAAAAGTGCATCGCAAATGAAGGTGCCACACACCCTCTACAAATGCACCCATAAATGAGATAATACAAGCCCTTATATTTCATGAAACGCAAAGAAATATGAAGTATAAAACCCATCCACCTCATCATCCACTACATAACCTTGAAATACCATCCTTGGGAACGTCCCCTACTTGATGGTTTTAGTCTACCCACTATGAATTTTATGACACCCCTCCAATACTTGAACTTGGTCAATTGTATAGGATTTTTTAGCATTTGTTTAATTGGATGAGGTAATTTTGATGCACATGTTTAGGTTCCTTGATTATTAGATGTGGTTTACACGTGTCATGATATCTTTGACTTGAGATTTTTGGAGGGTGTACCCTTTTGTTTTGCAAGACCTTGCTTGGTGGCCAGTTTTGGGAGAACAAGCCCAACTTGGGCTTCCATGGGGAAAGACTCCCAGAGTTTGGATGTTGTAGGTCCACACACTGAATCAAAGAGACATGACTTTAAAGGCTTACATGGAATTATGGAGGATCTTATCCAACCCCTATTTCCCAAACGACTTTCCTAGGAGAGGCAAAATGTCACCTTTTGAGGATTTACCTCATGCTTGAGGGGGTTTGATGGTGATGGAGTTATTGTACATTGACACTTGTCATATTTTAAAAAAAGGAGACATGTATTTATCCTTGCACATGATGATTAAGCTCAAGGTACCTCAACGACCTCCATTCTCTTCTCCAATGACTTACTCAAAGTGTGAAAAATGTCCCCTAAAAGGGTGGCATCATCTTATTTTTAGGGTTTATATTGTGTTAAAGTGAAAATTTAATATTATTATTTGATGCAAGGGGTAAGATAAGGGTTTTTCACCCATTATATTATGTTTTACCCTTGCTACATGGACAAACTATGTTTTAAGAGTTTTTTTTATAAATAGAGATCATGTGAATCTCATTTTATAATATAACTCTCCCTCTTGTGAGAGGATATTGGATGGAATTTGTACCCTTCTTGGGAAATTCTCTTCATCTCTTTTGGTTACATTATCTTGCTATGGTTTATCTTTTATATTGGTGGAAGAAGTGATTCTCTATCTCTCTTGGAGTGCTTTTCTTGATTTACGGTGGATATTTTTTGGTTAAAGGAGTTTTTCTTGTTTATGCTTACACTAGGTAAGGAATCCATTTTGTTGCTTCTTTCTTCGTTACAAGTCCAATTTTCTAAGCTTATTGGGGAATATAAGTGCATACAACCCCACCAAGGCCATCATATTGTCTTGAAATAAGTTGTTGCACAAAGGAATAATAGGAGGAGTAGAAGGGTTTACACCCTCCTAGGGTTTTCCTTAGCTTGTTTTGCTTAACTTGGGGAGTAAAAGCGATTACATCCCCAAGGAGGTAGCACAACTAGATATTTCTCTTGTAAAGAATCCATAACCCAATAGTTAAAGGCACTAATCTCTTTCATTGGAGAAATAAATCATTGCATTGGGATATGTAAAACTATGATATATTGGAATTGTTCAAGTTGGAATTTCTTCTACATGTTATAAAATTTCTTGTGACCTAAGGGAGTCCTCTTTTAGACAACCATTTTTCTACTGTAATAATTTTAATGCTACAACCATTTGGGCTGCACCAAACCCTAAACACTTTCTTGAATAACTCACAATTCAACCATCAGAAGTTGTTGATAATTTACCCCTACAATCTACTATGCCTAGTGCATCTTTTGGGTGGATTACTAGTGATTTTTGGTGGCCGATTTATTTGTTGTAACAAGTTGTTTTCTACATCCATAAGGCTACAAAAGTGTCTATGCAATACTATCTATAATAACCTTACGTTGATGCTAAAGTCTTATGCTTTTACACTTGATTTGTACTAGTGCTTTGCTAACTTATATATTGCATCATTTGATATACTTTTAGCATCTTTATTTGCAGCTCTTACTGTTTTTTTGTTGCTGATATACATCATTGTTTACTACTGCAATTAGGGACAACAATATTAACTTACTTGTCCACCTAAAATTATATCTCTATACTTGGCTTGTTCTTGTGTCTCAGGCAGGTACATCACTCTTTACATGTAATCTTATCTCTTGGAAACCTTTGGCTACCACCAAGACCTTTCATCAAGCCCTTCCATTTGGTGGTTGGATCAGGCTTTGCCCAACCTACAATTTGTGGGATAAAAAATACCTTGGACCTCCTCCTCATGTTTGTAATATCCTTTAGTATCATCCATAAATCAAGTCCTCATATAAGAACCAAAGATATTTTCTTGTACCTCTAATTCTATAAGAAATGTGCATGTAATAATTATTGTTAGAACATGCATAACATAAATCATTTCATTAACTAAAATACATGTTATTCTTCATCCCTATTTATGAATAACAAAATTCACCAATTAAAAATATTATTCCTTAGACACTTTCCTCTATGAAACAACTCTCCAACGACTATACTCATGTCTCATTCTGAGTTCTAAGAGAAAAGTTACAACAATTACATGTTTCCATTTCAACTCTCTTACTGCTACAAAAATTCCTTTATTACTTTCTGATAATTTTTAGTACTCAATTCAAAATTATGGATGGGTAAATGTATTCTCCTCCTCAATACCTTTCTAGTGACTATTTTTTTTCTCAAACATGAACTTCGAGATTAAAGTTATGGTTCAAAGAAGTTTAGACTATTTTTCCCAATTTATCCATGTATGCTACATGTGTCTTCTTTCTCTTCCTACACATTTTTACATACCCAGATTCCAAATATGGCTCCATGGCTGGATTCTATGATTCATAAGGTTTCCATGGACTAATCCTATTGTTGGTCACTATAATTGTTTAATTGATTTTTAAACAACCAAGTGAAACATAAATTATCAACCCAGGGAAGTCTTTTGTTTCAAAGATAGCCACGCACTGCATATGCTCAATTCCAAAAGAACTTAGTGTTGTAGTAAAGCAATTTATACTATCTATACTTGCTGGAATGAACTGAAACTCTGAATTAAATCACAGGAAAGAACTTCCCCT
>SNQJ01S0176824.1:0-19929 GCA_010110895.2 Picea sitchensis | reverse complement strand
AAGAGGATTAACATTTAATGATTACCATTAAAATATGTTGTTTGAAAATATATCATTGATCCCCATTGGCGGAGGTCATACAATCATTACTTCTCACCATCAATACCTACACTCATTACTTTTCCCTACGCTGACGGTCGAGGTCGACCTTTATATTACTTTTCACCACAGATTAGTTAAATTGATAAAAAATAAATCACTGAGTCAAAATCAATTGACGTGGGATAACCTGATTGAGGCCAATAGACCTCCACAACTGGAGCAGCCTGAATTATGCCATGAAGAACCACCACAGGAAATTGAAGATAGACAGGCAGAGGATACTACTGCCCAAAGAGAAATCCCATCTCCTCAAACCGAAGCTGAGGAAGACCCTGCCCAAATCACAGAAGCCCAGACCTCACAAACATAGGCATTAATGAAAAAGAGGAAGAGAGAAACAACTGCCCCTAAAACCATCATTCAGACAAGGAGAAGAAGAAGACGAATTCAGGAAACAACTGAAGCAATTTAGGGTACAACAAAACAATCTAAAGAACTTCATAATGCTACAGAACAGTCTCCACATGAGAATGCTCAAGAAATTGGGCAAGTAGAACAGACCTCACAAAGGAATGATCAGGAAGACACCTAACCGACATTAGAGAATCTGAAAAAACAATTTATTAAGAGCTATGAGGTAGAAATAACCTAGGTTTTGGGAAGCTTGGGAACCTCAATTGACAGAGGCACAAATAATCCAGAAAAATGCCTAGAACAAGCCTCCTCTTCAAAACCAGTTGAAGATTTTCCTGATATTGAAATATCTTTTCCTGAGGACAGAGCACAGGGAGAACCTCATTTTGAAACAAGAAGTCCTTTTGGACAAACATAACATTTGGAAGGAACATAGGAACAACCATCTGCTGGTCAGAATGAAGAAGACCTTGAGACCTCTCATAAACAAAAATCAGCCAAGAGCGATAAGAAAATTAGAAAGTTAAAAAAAGAAAATAAATTGTTGAAGAAAAAGGCTAAGAAGGCTGAAGTATTAAGGCATAAGGTGGTTAAACTCAAGGAAATTATTAAGGAATTGAGGAAATGGCTAGAACAGGCAGATAAGGCCCACAGAAGAAAGAAGAACAAAAGGGTTAGAGTGCAAGGAAGAGACCCTCTTCTTAAAGAAGCAGTCAATAAAAATTCTATAGGGATATAGACAGACCCTAAAGAAATAGTAGTAGAAGAAACAGTAGGTCAGAATCAGGAAGCAATTCCTTTAGAAACACAAGAAAATATGATTGTTGCATAAGCAATTGATGCTAAGTTGTAGACAGACACCCCGATATTAGAGGAAATAGTTCAACTCCTTAAGAAGAATGCTACCATCATGAGATTGGAGGAAGAATTGATGCATTCTAAACAAACCCTGGTTCAAAATAGAAATGAATTACTGACTATGGCAGAGCACCAAGCACTCCAGTCCCAAAAACAAAGTGCTATTGTGGACAGACTGGAAGTAGAGCTTACACAAGTCCAACAAGCATTAACTCAATCTAGGGAAGAGATGGGCCCTATGGAAGAATACCAAGCATCCCAGTCTCAAGCACAGGGTGTCACCATTGACAAACTAAAGGCAGAGCTGGGACAAGCCCAACGAGCATTGGCTCAACACCAAGATGAGATGGTCACTAGGGCTGAATATAAAAAGATTGTTAAACAACTAGAGGACATGACAACAATAGAGGGTGAGACCTATGTTGCACTCACCAGATCCCAAGGGAAGATAAAAAGGGTGCAAACCCAATTAGAAAAATCTGGAGCAAATCAAATAAATCCGTGATGTCTACTCTGATGTTATTAATTGCAGAGCCCCTACCACCAATTACACTTTATTCTTGTTGGAACGATATTTGTTATTAAGATTGAAGGCCATCAAAGAAGAAAAACCTATTTCGTTTTCCACTGTACCTAAGTTTATTTCATGTTTCAGAGAGCAGGACAAAAAGGTACAATACGTTTTGTGTGAATTGTACTTTCATAATTTCATTCTGGAAGAAAAAAGAGAAGATAACCCTGGCCCATTCATAGGTGACATACAGTTTCAGGAATTTCTATCATTTAATCAGAACCAAGTTAGATGGGGTAAATCTCATAAACCTTCCTAAAGAGGGAAGTTGGGCTAGATATCTGGGTTAGGGGAGAACCTCCAAAGTCCTTTCCAGCCATTATGTGACATAAAACCTTTATGAAAAAGGGGGGGGGTCATAGACTCCTTAGCCCCTATCCATCTACAAGTTATACGTTCAAGTATCACTCGTTTTAGGGATATTAAGGAGGAAGATCTTGTTGCTTCTAAATTGAGATGGGATGCATCCTCCAGTGAAGTAAAGAGTAGGGTACCCTTTGGGTACATGAATTTCTTTGCAGCTACCTTCAGAATAGAGAGTACTCTAGATTATTCCAAGAGTAAGGGCCTTCTTGGATTGGGTGCAGATATAATCCCCCTTTCATCTGGTTCCCTCCAGAAAGTTACCAAAAAGATTATCAAGAAAAGGGAGGATGCTTCTTTTGGAGAACTCAAAAGAAGCAATGGGTTTAGAAGGCCTGGTGAAACAACCTTTCCATCTTATAGAATTACTTCTTTACATGTAAAATCTCATCTTGAATGAGGACATGCAAGAAAGTAAGCTGGGGGGTATGTTAGGTTATGAAAAAGGTATAAATATCTTCCTTTTTCCCACATTTCATGATATCATCTTGATTGACTTTTCGATTATTTAGGATCAAATAGAATAGAAAATGAATAATATACTCTTTAGCGTTATTGTTGAAGATAGATTACATAGATCCTAAATATGATTGGAATTGTCTGGTTTTATTACAGGATTGGTTAAATATTGTCAAACCCAAGATAGCAAAGGAAATCTTGAATATGCACAAGCTATTGGAGGTTGAAGACTTTATGGCACAAGGCAGTTTTGAAAATGATCGAGTTGCTTATATTGTAATAGTAAAGCAATCCTAAGGATCTCTCAATCCTCAGGATAGCTTAATTTACCCAGATTATTGTAATACATCAGGGGTAAATAGATCTCGAAAATAAGTAGAAGAATTTCACCCAAGAACTCAGAACTTAGAATTGTTGTGTGTTAGTAGTTTTTGTAAAATGTTGTACCAGCTATGAAATCAATAGAAGCTTCGAGCGGTTTTATCATTTCTATATACTGAATTTCAAATAGAAGTGCTTCTAAGGACCAAGGGCCCAGTCTGAAGGAGCTACTGTTCGACCTGTAATTGTATCAGTTCAATTTCTATTTTTTGATTCGATTCTCTTTTACAGTAGTTAAATGAATGCATAAGTGTGTTGATGATTTTGTGTCAATTGCAAGAGATAGATATTCCCTGAAGCATTAGATGATTGTTGTTCCAGTTCCTATTACTGAGATTTGATATGTGACAGTTCCTCCTAAGTTCACGTTTGTTGTTCCTTTCACTTAGTTTACATTTGTTACTCCTTTTACTTAGTTTACATTTGTTGTTCCTTTTACTTAGTTTACATTTGTTGTTCCTTTCCGTTAGAATCGTTCCTTCTTTTACTTAGTTTACATTTGTTGTTCCTTTCCTCTAGAATATAGTTGTTGTTCCTTTCAATAGAAATATGATTGTTGTCTCTTTCCAATAGGATTACATTCTCTGTTCCTTTCCATAGATGAAGTAATTCACCTTTTTCTTTTCAAAAATTCTGATTCATAATGATAGCAATTCCCATAAGTCTTTATCTAGATTCAATTACTTCTCTTAAAATGAGTTCAATAGATTAATTATTTCCTTTCCATTTCACAGCATTAGATTTCAATTCCTAGAATCTTTAATGAATGTTTGAGAACTTGATTGTTGATAAACTCATATTTGCTTTCACTACACGATTTTAGCCTCTACGAGCTATCTGCATAGACTTTGTTGATATTCTTTGAGATAAAAGATGAATCCTCAAGTTGATAATAAGGTTGTTTTTAAACATCTTTAGAGCCCAACACATGGATGGGTAAGTCCTAAACTAAAATCCTTTGATCCTACGCTATATTTTCTTCCATGCTACTCAAAACACTATTAAGTTCTAAAGTACCATCGTACATCATATGTTCTCTAACCTCAGTTCCAACCCATCTAGATGCTCTAACAGTTACACATATCCTTGAAAATATTTCATATGAACCTCGTTTCCAACTGTCAAATGCTAGTTTTGAATCTCCATCCATTGATTATATGCTCCTCCAATTCACATATCCATCAGCAGTAGGATTTATGTAGTATTCTCTCGTTCTTGATGTTACAACGTATAATTGATCCAAATCTTCTCCTTCCATATTTTTGTTTGTTGGCTCCGTATATTGAGGGCCTACATACATATCCAAGGGATGAAATACTTTGATTATGTCTACCTTGAATGTCATAGTATCCATATTTAGGTCAATGACAACATAATTATCATAGTCCCAGTCAATACCAAGTAGTGCAGGATAAGGGTCGTTATCCCCAATGATTTCGATCACCGCAAAATCAGCTACAGTATTCACTCCTACAACATCTATCTCCACATTCTCCAGTATTCCTATTGGAAAAATACAATGGTGATTGGCCATTCTTAATTAGATTGGGGAATATGTCAACTAAAGTTTCCCTAAAGATTCCCATGTATTTTTAGGTAGTATGTTAACATCATATCCCAGATCTAACATAACATATTCAATCTCAAACTCGTCTAGCTACACTTCTAATCTAAACTCTTTCCTAGGCTGTGTTTTCCTTCTTTGCACTCTCTGAGTATTTTTCTCAGGAAGATTAGTCCTTATTCTAGTTTCTAGAGATTCTTTAGTTCCTAGGACTAGGTACAAGACATTAAGAAACCTTTCTATCAGCTGGTCATTCCCAAGAATATTAGAAAATAACTGAAACCAAAGGTCAACTACATTTTGTGACTGCTCATGTTGTCTTATCGATATTATGGGGTTTCAAGGTACAGGGGGTGAAGAAGGAATCTGCGCCATCTTAGGATAAACGATAGGCTAAGGGGGGTTTTCTTCCATCTCAGTGTTAGGGATACTCTTGAATACTTCTATTGCATTTTTAAAGAATATCTTATGTTTCAGAGGGTCATACATGTCCTCCTTAGGCACTACTTTCTGAATCTTAGGTAGATTATCAACACCTATGCTAGTCTTTACTCCTCCTCAAATAACGATATTAATGTTGGGTAGTTTTCCTTTGATGGCTCTCTTTATCTCTGAGATTATAACATTAGCTCATCATTTCTGTAACAAATATTCCCATTTCGCAATTAGCTCTAGGAAGTCTTCAGTTGCATGCCCATTAGTTCTGGAGTGATAGCACCATGACTGCCTCAGATGAGGACAATCCCTAGCCATGTTACCTTGCTCATCACAGTTGTAGAATCTACTTGGTCCTCTTACCTTGGTTATTCCACCTCCTCTACCTTTTTCTGGTCCTTGAGGGGTTTCATTCACCCTGAATGATGTTGGATCTTGTCTCTCGGCGAGTGCATCCAGTGCTCTACACTGATTCGTAGCGTTTGTGGTAGATGCATAGAAATCAAAATGTACAGTATTGAGTACTGTTGAATACTTTTGAATAATGGGGCACTGCCTTGGCCCATGCCCATGAATTCGACAAATCTCAGAGTACTCAACTGCCATTGATGCTTGATAACCTAGAAAAGCATGATATAGGGTTGGGGTATGTAATGGTAAATTCACATATACTTGCAAAAATCCTCTCGTGGGTCCTGGTGAGGGTCCCATCGGATTCTGAGGAGGTCTCATTCCCCTTATTCATGGACATTTGTTTGTTGAATGTCCCTCTCTGTAGCATCTGGTACACCAGACTTGTGGTCATCCTAGTCTAGGTATCGTTAATTCTTGAATCTTATTTGTTAGTGTCAATATTTTTTCTTTTAGTTGCACCAAATTTGCATCTGTTGGGGGTCTGGTCACTCTCAGGTTCCCTGGATATCCTACGATGGATTCAATATTCATTTATTGTTCCAAGGCATAAATCAAAGTGGCTATCCACTTTTTCATTAGTAGAATCTATATAAGAGGTAGCAATCCATGGATATACCAATCTCTTTGATGATACTCATGAATTGGATGTGTTAGCCTTCTTATAGCATCTTTAAACTTCTGACTATATTCCTAGGATGATTCAACTTCCCTCTATTGAATTTCACGCAACTCAGAAAGATCTTATTGTTCTGACTAAGGTATCTTAAACTTCGTTATGAATTTTATCCGTACTTGGCCAAGTGTGAAAGCTTGTCCGTGCGATCTTGGAACTCCAGGCTCAATAGCCTTCATGTACCATTTAAGAGCATGACCTTTCAAGGTAGTCTAGAACTCGGCCAATTTATTTTCATCTAGAGTCCCTCTAGACCTCCAGATTACTTTGCATAGGAACCAATGCTACTCAACATCCTCGTCTCCCTTACCCCAGAATTCTAGGTGTCAAGCAATCAAACCTCCTGCATTACCAACCATTGTTGATATTACTTCCCCTATCAAGATAAAACCTAACTCTCCTTGTTTTGATCTACTAGGGGATCCCAATATCCTCCCAACATTCACGCTTACCAGTTATGACTAACTAACTGACTGTAATGGAACAAGAATAGCATAAGAAGGTAGAGTAGAATTTACCACTTGTATAGAAGACACTTGGAATATGGGTGATTTTGGGATGGTGCCACTGGCTTCAGGGCGGGTTTCTTTGATCTGGGGGGTCTCATTCTCATCCTATGGAGTGGTCTCTTTAATCGGATTCCCGATCTTTCCTGGTATCGGGGTTGAATATTCTCTTTATTCTACAAGATCCATGTTGACTTCCTTTCCTATGCTTCTGCACCTTCTTCTTATTGTCCACCCTCTTGGGGACTTCTTTCTCTCTATGCTTCTCACTCACTTAATATTTGACCGGAAATTATTTCATGTCTTCTCATGTTTCACAACTCTTCCATCTCTCCTTCCTCGACTTCTCCTGATCTGAATTATTTCCACAACTTCTCGGACTATTTCACTGCTTTCTTTATATTACTGTGCCACCACTTCTCAACTATGGTGACCCTTTTCAAGGCTCTCTCATCCCTTGAGTCCATTTCTTGTTTCTCCCCCATTTGTCAAAGAACCCTCTCCCCTCTCTAAGGAATTATTCCACCCCAAACTCACGCTACCCCAAGCGAGGGTGTTTAGGTTGCCATCTTAGTCGGGGAAATAGTCATCATCCCCTCCTCCATCAAGAAAACCTTAATCCACAGAGGGATTTCTCTCAACATTCTTCCCCTTGTATATTTCTTGAAATCCACTTCTGCCTGTGAAAAATATTGGTGATTCTCAGCTGCAAACTCGATAATGTATCCTTCCAATGTTGTATTGACCCAGAAATCGGCTGCTCATGTTACCGGACGAACCAACTGATGAAGATTTGCAATATTTTCTATATCCCAAGGACAAGCCTTCTTGAATTGTTCTTGGAATTTCGAAGCTTCTTGGATCCTATATATCTAGTGGAAAAGTTCTTCCAAAAACTTAACCCAAAATATCTCGTACTAGTCACTCAATATTTTTGAGTAAAAGACAACCTCACGTGTATCTTTCACAAATTTTCCTCGCATCTCTGCATCTTTCCATATGAAAGCATCTCAATTTTTCTCCCACCACTGGTGCATATCATATCGGTGAATATGTGGAAGCATTCTCCCTATAGGTTCCCTCTTAATGTAGGTCCCGACAATGGAACCATTTTGTTGGTGCAAAGTTGATCAGACCAGGGTCCTTCTTAGGTTACCAACAAAAGGGTACTGATTAGTCTAGAATGATGGAATTTTCATCTTCTCCGGAGAGAATAAGTCTCACCCAAATCACAACCAAGACAGGAATATAGGGAAGGGTAAGGAGAATACTTAGACAAATGCATACATTCTAAGGATCTATGTTAGTCTTGCATAAGATTGATTAATCCTAGAATTGTGTGAACATTTCTAACTCAGATTACAGAAAATAGAGTTGTGTTGCATTCATAAAGAAACTATATCCAATTAAACAAATCTAACATCAAGAAAATACGAATCAAAATTCATGACATTCTGAATCTAAGCAGACATAATAATTTCAAAACTTGGGTCTCTTTGTATTAGCATCATCTGTATCTTCTCAATTACATGATGCTACTCAGATATAGACACAACTCGATCATGTCAGAGATTGAAAATAAGAATTTTCTATTGAGAGACAAGGTTAACCAGAATCCTTTCTCTTATGACATTACATCAGAACATAACTCGGTTAAAATTCTGGTCTGGTTCCAAAAACCCAAACTCTTAGAACTCTATATACCATTTTCTCAAGATGGATATTAATTAAAATAACAAAACATAAATGGAGTGAATGATAATATATTCCAACCCTTTACAATCATATATGTCTCATATATATAAGCTAATTGGATTTATAGTTCTTTCTTTCTTATTCTTATTGTAACCTCTTTCTTCGGGTTGGTGTTGTGTTGTCCCTCTAACCAGTTTTTGTTTCTTTCTCCATTTCTCTGTTTTCCAACTCCTTTGTGTCTTGTGAAACTTGTGTTTGACCAAAATTGGGACTATAGTCTTCCTTTCACAACTTCTAATCAAAAAATTGAAGGGCCCAACATCCAACCTATTGAACATGTCACTATCACCAATACTCAACCATATCCTCTCATGTGGATCATATACCAATGACACCTATCAACTAGATGTCCAACATCACCAACACATGCCTCTACCAAGCATGTACCAATATCACCAACATACCATCACAAGATATGTGTCTCAACCCTGTATGAAAGAATGTACCAAACCGTCAACCTGTACCATACCAAACATTAACTATGTACCATATCCGGTACCATAAAATGTGCATCAAACATGCACCATATCCCATACCAAACCATGCATCAACCATGCACCATAACCTATACCATATGCCTCAACCAAATACCAACATCAACAAGAGATGTATATCATACATGTGTTGTCATATACCAAGTGTAATCCTCAACGATGTATCGATATCAATGACAACTATACACCATGTTCCAATGCTTCAAGAGTATAAGCCTCAAATATATATCATCATCACCATGTAGCCAAACCAAATATCAATATTCCAATACAACCAAGATGTACTACTACTCAATGAACCATTCTAATATCATCAATGTGTACCACGCATAAAAAATACATGCCTCTCAAGCATGTACCATACCATCACCAAGCATAAGAAATAGTCACATAATCATACTTGTGACATGTAGATGACCTATTGTACTGTAACTCTGACTTGTATCACTTTCACAACCTTCAGTAGCATGGTACCAACATTCTCCTCAATTCTATCTTTTCCTCATGGGACAAAGACTACCTGTCATGCGGGGCCTCGTGTGGGATCACTTAGCCAACCCGCGGGGCATCCTCGCATGAAATACTCAAGATGACCCACGAGGGCCTGCCTAATTAAGGTTTCAAAGAAACATTAACACTTTKTAGCTCCAAATATTTTTCTCTTTCCTCACACTTTCTCCGTTGCCTTAGACTTGTYATCAGATTCTCGAGTAGACCAAAATACTAGACCATAACATTCACAAGATAAATATTCAATGTAAGTGTGTGTACTTATGAGAGAATCCTTGAGGTTTTTATATACATTTTCATAGTAACCTCTTTCCTTAATATTAGGGTTTCTAGTACTTTCTTGTCACAACCACTTTACCCATTCAATAATTGACTTGTAACCAACTAGGGGCTTCCAACTTCACAAGGCCATATCTCCTTAACTGTGAGGAACCACATGGAATAACACCTATCACCGGAAATGTCATGACAATGACTATCCATATATGAGTGTATTACCTGCATTTACACTATCCTTCATGTCCATATTCCTCAACCAACTTTGGGTCGCATAACCACACCTATGGGGTCTCATGTCGACTTCATCGAATGCACCCAACAAATTTGTTGAAATCAACCAATCCATCAATGAAAAATAACTCACCATAAATATCAATCATATCTATAAAGATTACTAACTTCTCCAAGGGTTAAAATCAATTTCCAAGTGTTGACATCAATGACAACCAATTGTCCAAACCAACTATCCAAAAATATCTTCCTTTGGCATTGATGGAAACATTGATGCTCCAACAATCATGCTCCCCCTGTGACCATTTCTCTTCATCGATGTTTCTCACTCTCCCCCTTTGACATCAATGAAAAAAGGTCTCTCTCCTTAGTTCTTCCCCCCTATCTTCATGCATCTATTTTTTATTTTTCTTTCCATGCCTTTGACATCATGGGAAAAAAGATAGCTCCCCTTGTTGGTAGGTCTCCCCATGTATGCATGCTTCTAACCTTTCTTTCCTGATCTATTTCTCCAATGATTTATCTTCCCTTTAATTCTCTGTAGGATATCGTGTTGATAAATGTAGGGATTGATGTATACATTTCTTTTTGTCTCTTCATGTTATTTCTAATTGTCCATTGGTGTGTTCTCTTGTAATTCTATGATATATATAAAAAGCATTCGTTACTTTATTTCAAATGATCTTTCATTATGATATTGTTCAACAATGTCCCTCTGATGATATAGGTTTTGTTGGAGGTTTCTCTTTCCATGTTTTGTTGTTCCTTTCCCTGCTTTCATTTCTATGACCAACTGATCCCAATTGATTCCAATTTAAATATACTGCTATGCATATTCTCCGACCTAAGTTTTCTTTACCGACTAAGTATCCATATCTACCCATATCTCATAAGTTGTCCATAAATATTCTACTCAACTATCCACAATGCTGACTCATTTGTCATTTTGTACTTCTACTATTTGTCTACTCTTAATATGTCTCTGCAAATACTTCAAAACGCTCAAAGGATGGTTCTCTGATCTATAATAACTGCTTCACTGACTCCCCCTGTTAAATATTCATATTTACTGGGATTCTCCAAGCAGAATGGCTCAGAACAACACCTTCTATGATGAAGATTAATATTCCTCTTCGTCCGTGGATTCACCTTCTTCCTTGATTCTGACATTTTCTTACTGAATTTTGACTTCATCATCTTCCTGGATTCTGTGATCTTCCTCTTTTCTTACAAATTCGTTATGATATTGTATTGTTTTAAATATTGTGAGTACGATCTCTCAGACCTAGTCTTCATTCACCCGTTCTTTTTGTTTTAAATTTGTTTTCCAAACTTTCCTGTATCTAAAATCAATGTTTTCCTTCAGTCTTCATTCACATGTTCTTCTTGTTTTTAATTTGTTTTCCAATATTTCATGTATCTAAAACCATGATTTTCCTTCAAGGGAGGCTCTATCACGCTTCTACAACTTCGACATATGTGTCCATAGTTGTGGCATTTGTAACATTAAATATTATGTGGAACCACATAAGCATTTCTTTCTTGATCATTTCTTTCATAAGCCCTGCAGTCTACAACTTTATGTCCAAAATTAGTACAAATAAAAAAATGACCATAAAAGAAACTTCATACTTGGGAGTGAATGATATTTTTGGTGTAGCCCTTCTGAAATCCTTCCTTGGATAATCAATATATTCTCTTTGGTTATTTATTTCACATTGAGTGAAGCTTATTTTCTACCTAACTGTAGTAGGTCTTATGTATTCATTCCTTTATTATTATTGTTGACAATGATACCTTTGTTTGATAACTTCTTCATAACTCTTTTGTTTTGTTTATTTTGTCATGGAGGTTGAACCTTCCTCAAAATGAACATTCTTGTATATTTTCCATATTTGTCACTGTATGGCCTTTGACTATTGAGAATCTTTTCTAACACCTGAGAACTATTAAATTTATTGATGATCTTGTTAAATTCAACTCTCAAAGTCACGATTTATTTTCCAAGCTTCTCACACTCTTTTTCTTTATTTATCATATGCACATGCATTACTTCTTCCATTTTCTTTCCTTCTTCAAGCTAGTTTTTTAAGGAGATGATTTCTTTGTTTTTCTTCCTTTCTTTCCTCAGCTCAGTTAAAGCACTGATTAATTTTTCCTCAAGATCCACTTCACCTTCTTCATCGCTTTTCTTATTTTTTGTAGCCATAAAAAACACTCTCTCTGAGTCACTCTCTCTTTCATCATCTTCATCATATGAAGAACTATCTTCTCTTGCATAGAGAGTTTTCTTGAATAATTTCCTTTTATCTTTCCTGTTTCCCTTTTGATATTTCTTTTCTTTATTTGGACTTCCTCTTCATCACTATTTGACAATTTATCATAAGGACACTTATTTTCAAAATGACCAATTTTTTAACAATTAAAACATTTTAAGGGAATCATACCTTTGTACTTTCTGATTACTGTTATACACCATTTTGTCGCACTTTCATAAGGGTCGTACGTGTCAAATTTCATTTTTCTAAGTGTCATAAGTGTCATACTGATTTTCCAGTGATATGGTAGTGCCTCGGATACCCTGTCCACCTCTCTAGGGGAGTGTCCATTCAGATTGGGTCAAACTCCATGATTTTAGGGGCAATCTTCGAGGAAGTTCTTGATAGTTCTTGGTTTGTTTTCTTGTTTTCATCAAGATATGGTTCGAGTTTTCTTCCATAATATCCCGGGATAAAGTATAACCATGAAGATAATTCATATCCGACCTTATCCTAAACTACACTCCTAGTTTATCCTAGTAGTTATCCCTTCCTGCATCTATATAACCAACGAATTTAGAGTGAGGAAGGAGAGGGAGAAGAGGAAGTACATAAAACCTATTATATTATGAAGGAGAGCCAAACCTTTGTTTATGTGAATAAGTTGAGTTGGATTCATGTTCAAGGGCTAAAGAAGGGAGATTGAAGGATTGCACCAACATCTAATGGTTGTAACATTTTCATGATGTTATTAATAAAATAGCTTGGCCTATTTCACTTAAGATTTCTCATTCACTTCTTGTTTATCTAATTTATTTTCTGAATTTATCGGTTGGTATGGTTATTATTATTTAATTATAGATAGTACTAGGATAATTTTCCTTTGTTCTTGTAGGATCAACTTTGCGAGGGGGCTGATTGGATTGGAGCTCAACTACTGGAGCGACGAAGATGAACATTAGAAATCAAGGTAACACACCTTATCTCCTTCTCTCTCAACCCTCCCACAACAAAATATAATGTTTTGTTAGGAGGATGTTAGTTTCCACTTGTTAGATTCTATATCACTTATAGGGAACCCAAGTGACGGGAACTTAACCTATCTACAGGGGGGAGAATTCTCTTAATAGTAAATTGGCGACCATACTAGGGAGAACCATCTAGATATTATTATTTTTATATCCCTTAGACCTTTTGAATTTTTATATTATTTTCTTCTTCTCTTTTGGCACTCCTTTTCTCATCAATCCCTAACCTCTTCTAAGAATTGTTTCAAATTTGAGCTTTCAGGACCTCGATAGAGCATCCATCACCCCTTGTATGAACCCTGTTTAACTGCTACAGAGCATCCTAGATGCTTGTTGATAGACCATTGAATATCATCCATCACCCCTTGGATTCCCTAGATTCCACTCTAAAGGAGCGTCCTCCTGTAGTAGCCTAGTTTTTGAGCCCTGATCTCTGCTTACTTCTAAAATTTTCCTCGGTTTTTCTCTTTGACTGTTTGAGGTTCTTTATTGAGTCTTTGTGATCAGTTCTAGATGGTTGGATGATTTTGATCATTTATTTATTAATATATATTTTTTTCTTTTTTTTCATCCTTTTTTCATCTTTCATGTGTGCTCGAGATTGCCTATTCTTTTATCCCAAAGACTCCTAGTTTGTCTCTGACTTTTTTTTATTGAGAATTTAATATTCATTACTAATTATCGTTTCCTTCTTTGAGTTTACAAAGGTTTATTGGTTTTGATAATTTTTGTATTCATTGAAACATCTCTCTTTTCTGGATGATTAGGACTCTCTCGTTTACCATAACCTAGTTTTGAACACTTTTTTTTGTTTCTCATGTTTTCAAGATTTTCATGACTTTTTTCTTCTTTCCCCTTTGCATATTTGAGTCCTTGATTGAAAAATTTATATCACACTTTCTTTCTTTCATTTCTCATCCTTTTTTAGTGCACTTTGTTTGATTTCTTTTTTTCCACATATTTCTTTGTGTCAAACATAGATCCCTTTCATTTCTCTTGAAAGTTAAGAAGCATAAAAGTTTTCATATATACTTGCATACATTATCAAACAAAGAATTTTTTGCATTATTTAGGAAAAAAAAATTGGCATACGTTTGGAAAAAGATCTATTTTTGCGTGTGCATTTTGATTTTCGGAAATATTTTCTTGGTAGTCTTGCATCATCTTGATCCCTGAAAAATGAAATTTGCATAGTTTTGAGTTATTTATTATGTTAATAAGAATATAACTCTTCTCATTCCCATACATATAATTCATTGAAAATAACAAACTCCATCTCATTATTTTTCATTCTATTGGAGTCGAGTCTCTCACACATCATCAGTTGCATCTATGTGAACCCTTTTAGTAAAAATCCATAAAATCAACCACACACTAATAAAATAAACTAGAACATTTTTTGGTTTTACGACACCAACAATAACACAAGATTAGGATCTCTGGACTAAGTGAAGTGACTAAATTTTCCAGGACTACTAAACAGATTGTAGAGCACTAAAGAGTGTACAAATTGAACTTCTGTATAATCATAGCTAGGAACCCCCTCTCACATAGGGGATATACATGATGTTGCATGTGGTAGAGCAGTGGATATTACCCCTCCAAAGTTTGACCAATCGTATTGGAAAGAGTGTCTACTAGGGGTTTTTCTTGAATTGTCACTGATGCATTTCATCTCAGTACTTCATGAACTTTGAATCCATTCGAGGTCCCCTAGAGTTTGTTGATCCATTTTTCCTCATTCCTATGGAATAATTTCAGACTTTGATATCCTACCCATATGCTTGATCTTGAATATAGAATGTACCCACCTGAAGGCTTGACTGCAAGTTGGTAACCTTAGTGGTATTTCCTCATGTATCTATAGAGGTGACTATGGGGGGATTCCCACGATACCTAGGGAATACGCTGTATCACACTCTTAATACCCTTGGAGGGTGATCCAATGAAAGAGAGGGTTGTTTGCAACAACAAGGGATGATACATGGAGTTCAGGGTAAACTCTTATCATTTCTTCATTGGCGGCTTAATCTCTCGTATTTGGAATATCCCTGAGCCTACTTTTGCTTGGTTCATTTCTTTTAGTTTTCTTAGGAGTGTGTTTCTCTTTATTTTTTTATTTTCCATAGGATTGTATATTTCAAAGTATACGAGGTATGGAACCTGACACAAATCCTCTTTTTATTGATCCACTTGTCCATCCACTCACTGATCCACCATTCACGAGATATGTTGATGCTTATTCTTCTGATAGATTACCGCCTAGTTCAACCACTACACAATATTTTGGTGTGAACCCTAGACATTTTGTTGTTGTGAGTTCCCTAGAAAAAAAATGTCTAGGGTATACTGTGATGAATGGTGCGATAAATGGTGCAAGTTCCATAAGATCCCCTAACATAAAACCATTAAATTTTTCTCAAAGAAGTCATTGGTGGTTGAGGTGAAAGCCTCTGAATCATATGCAGGCTCCAACACAGAGTTAGAAATAGAAAAAGGGAGATGGACTATTGATGCAGAACCCAGTTCCACCATTTCTACTACCACCAAGGTCCAACCCAATGAGCCTGATGAACGAGAGGAAGGTGAGCACATATTTCATTCAAAAATGTGGGTGAAGGGTACTCCACTTCACTTCATCATTGATAGCGGTAGACAAATGAATCGCATCCCAACATAGGTCATCAATTGGTTGGCTCTGTCGACATCACCACACCTACAGTCGTACACCACTGGGTGGCTCAACCAAGGGAGTGATCTTCGTGTCTTCCAACAATGTCTCCTTGCCTATGACATCAATTCATTAAAAAATGAGGTATTGTGTGATGTTTCCCCCATTGAAGTTTGTGATGTTATTTTGGGCCAACCTTACTTATGGAAACATCATGTTGTATATGAGTCTAGGCCTCATAGTGTTATTACTACTTTGGACAGGATATTATACAGGATACCAGAGGTAGTCCCATCTACCTCCATTTCCTTTATCTCTTCCAGATAATGTAGAAAGGTCATCTCTCATACATGGAAGTTTGTCTTCTTCATTATTCGTGCTCATAGAAGCAGAAAGCTGCAACCACATCCATGGAATCTGTGACATGTCTCTCCATGAAACAAAAGAAAGTGGATAAGGTCGTGGAAGAATACAAATACATATTCTCCTCACCCACTGGGGTACCTTTTCACTATCAGGTCAAGCACTCAATCGAATTGACCCCTAGCACACTTCTACCGAATGGGCCAGATTATCATTGCTCTCTATTAAAAAATGAGGAAATAAAGTGTCAGATCCAAGATCTTCTTGAAAAGGGGAACATCCACCCAAGATCATCACCTTATGGAATCCCAATCGTTCTTGTGCAGAAGAAAGACAGGTCATGGTGACTCTGCATTAATTAACGGGTTCTAAATATAATCATAGTCAAGAACCGGTACCCAATTCCCCAAATTGACGATATCCTAGACCAACTAAAGGGGGAAAACTACTTCAGTAAGATTGATCTAAAGTTCGACTAGCACCAAGTTCCAATAGAGAAGACTGATGTATGAAAGACTACCTTCAACTCCAAAGAAGGTATTTTTGAATGGTTTGTCATTCCCTTTGGCTTGAAAAATTCCCCAGCAACTTTCATGAGGATGATGGATGATATCTTGTGGACTTTCACCAATTATGTTTTGGTAGTGTATTTGGATGACATCCTCATCTTCAACTAGAATTGTGTGGAACACTTTCAACACATTCAATAGGTTCTCCACACTCTGTGACAACACAATCTATATGAAAATTTGGAAAAATTCTCCTTTGACATGAACAATGTCTAGTATCTAGTCTACATTGTTGATGAGCATGGGGTGCATGTCGATGAAGAAAACATCTATGTCATCTGTGTCTAGCTATCCCTGACCACACTTACTGAGCTCCAAATCTTCTTATATGTTGTGAATATCTATCACAGGTTCATGTTGGGATTCCCCCACATTTAATGGGCCCTTAGCCAAGTGACCAGAGGTGGTGGCAAGGAAACATTCATGTGGGACTAGTCGCAACAGAAAGCGTTCGATGATTTGAAGCAATGCTTGTGTTATTCCCTAGATATCTCATTACCCAACCTGCATCAGTCATTTGATATTGAGACACATGCTTCAAACTATGTTGTGGGTTCATTTCTCACTCAACGTGGACATCTCGTGGCCTATCATAGTCATAAACTATCAGATATGGTTTGTAAGTACCCCACTTACGACAAATATATTTAATCCATTACACAATCCTATTTCCAGTGGAGGAATTACATTATTGGGAAGGATACAGTCATCCACACTGATCATAAGCCTCTAAAGTTCATGAAGACACAAGGAAAATTGCATAATGATCACCATCAGAAGTGGTCCACATACTTGTAGCAGTTCCATATCAACATAAAGTATAAGATAGGGAGCACCAAACACATTGTTGACTTCCTCAACTAAACACCCATTTCCTCACTAACCATGATGTTAGAATCCTGCGAACATGAGACCTCCATATGGCCCCAACTCTATGAGAAAGATCCTGACTTCTCCACTACCTACCAGATGTTGGGAACAAACACAATTTTCACTGGTTTTCATCTAAAGGACCAGTTATTGTGCCATCTGGGCCATCTTGTTTTTCCACCAAGTGAGTGCGTGAAGCTTATTTTGGAAGCTCTCTACAGTTGGTTTGCGGGAAACTTCGGCATCGAGAATATAGTGGCAGTGTTGCAACAACATTTATACTGGTTGAAACTCTGACAAGATGTCAATAAGTATATCAGGTCCTGCATGGCGTGTGCCATTTCCAAACAGACCATCAAGAAACAAGGAATTCATACTCTTGATAGGCCCTAGGAATCCATCTCTATGGAATACATGTCGAGCATTACTTCAACCAAGAAAGGAAATGATTGTGTTTTCGTGGTTGTTGATTAATTTTCCAAGATGGTGATTTTGGTCAACTGCAAGAAGATCATCACAATAGAGGCCACTTCCAATATTCGATACCACAGACCGTCATATTCGATCGAGATATTCGATTCCTCAACTCATTTTGGTCAACCCTCTAGTCACGACTAGACATCAAGCTCACCAAATCCACAAAATTCCACCCCCAAATGAATGACCAAACTAAGGTCTTCAACAGGATGATCGTACATATTTTGTGCATGTACAATTCCAAGCATATGTTCACATGGGATGACATTCTTCCCTATGTTCAACATAGTTACAATACATACATACATAGCTCAACCAACCATGGTCCCTTTCAGGTAGGATTGGGATTTCAACCATTGGATCTCATGGATTTTTAACTATCCCTTGCATCCATATAGAAAGAATCATCCCATGTGAAAACCAAAGCCAACAAATCCACCTGGTATGTTGAATGAATCCAACACATCTGCTAATAGGTTCAAGATTTTTTGCAGAAGTCCAATGCCAAGTACAAGAAATGCCATGATCAACACCAAGTGCCACACAATGTTTAGGTGGGAGATTTTGTTCGCACTTGTAGAAATAACACCTTACATGACCCTGTCAGAAGCTTTTTCCACTCTGTTATGGACCTTATACCATCACCAAGGTTGTGGGTGACAATGATTTTGAGCATAACATTCCCCCCTTCCTTGGATTGCACCCAATGTTTAATGTGGACCTTCTTTGGCCATAGTTTCCACCATTATTGGACACCTCATAGGTAACATAACAATTGACACCGACAAAGATCAACCCTGACTACATGGACCATGCATCCACTGATCAGATCATGGACACACAGGTTAAGGGAACTCATGATCCATATTTATGAGAGGAAAGAAATCAAAAAATAGATTTATAATATTAACAAAGAGACACAGTGAATAATAATAGAGATAGAGTAAAAATTGACTTCTATTAAAGAAGAAATATGTTGAAATTGTAAAATGCAGAATGAAACAAGCTTGCTAGAATGGTGGAAGTTTGTCTCTAAGAAGAGATGTGACATCTATGCTTATTCACAAGAAGATGATTACAATGAGGCTTTGAAATAATTTTTACAATAAACATGAATGCAAAAAACCATAGATCCAAAATCCTAACCCTAGGAGATGAAGTTCCAAAAGTCATCTGGGCCCCATTGGGGTAAGTTAGTACATCAACTTCTTGAGGTCGTAAATTTTGCATAAAATATTTTTTTTAGGTGCACGATAGCCTGTTGGAAAGGTATATATGAGAAATACACATTATTACATCAAAATATAACTCTATATACAATTTGACTGTGGAGAGCCCTAGAAACATTTTTTGGTCCTTAAAAATGTTCTCGGAAGTTCAGGACCCAAAAACTAGGAAAACAAATTACCAAACTGAAAAACTGCCAAGATGAACCTGTTGGAATAGGTGGGTGGCCATTGTTGGGCCCTTGATTTTTGGTTTGAGATTGCACAAGGAGGACTACATTCCAAATTTTGGTCAAACACAAGTTGCAGAAGCTATAAAAGGGTTGGAAAATGGAGAAAGCAAAGAAACAAAAAATGTTTCTCTAACGTCCCCGGCCATAGGCCAACATGTCGATTCTTGCCACCAAAATAAACTTTTATGCTCTGATACCATTGTGTGACAACCCCATCCTTGATATACTGGGCTATGCCACACATAGATACTTGTGGAAACATCATACACATCCATATAAACATAG
>SNQJ01S0176823.1:0-19901 GCA_010110895.2 Picea sitchensis | reverse complement strand
AATCTGAGGTATAAATTTTGTTGCAATTTCTAGCTCTTCTAGTTCAGTTGATGTAAATGATGAGTATAAAAGGAATGAACTTTTCCACATAAGGGTTATAACACATAATGTCAAAGTTGATACTCTTGTAGATAGTGGATCACAAGCCAATCTAATCAGTGAAGATGTTGTGAATAACTTGGGACTTGAATCTAAGTCACATCCTAAACCATATCCATAGGGATGGATATGTGATGATAACAATTTACAAGTAACCAAGCAATGTAAAATCAAGTTTGCAATCACTTCTAATTATGTTGATGAAGTAGAGCTTGATATAGTGCCACTGAACATATGTGGAATTGTATTGGGAAGCCCATACCTTTCTGATAGGAAATCCATATTCTACAGGGAGGAAAATAAGTATTGCTTCAAGAAATATGGGAAGGAGTACATTGTTCGTGCTCATCACATGAAAAATGACAGGTCCTTTGCAGCTACAGGGCAGTTAAAAAGAATGGTAAATGCAAGCAAAATTTTAACACTTATGTCTATAATAAAACATGAAGTTAGTGATGCTAAACATGAGATGATTCCATATGTTTCAAACAGTCATGAAGTGTCACCAGGGGTACAACATGAGGTTCAACTGCATGATTTGATTATTGTTCCTGTTCAAAAGAGGAAGCCTATTGTTTCATTAGCACATTTAGTATTGTTATTTGGTTTGCTACTATTCAGTAGTGTATGGCTGCTAACAACGACAAACAATGTAGATGAATGTGTAGTTGATGGCATGATTACTTTGATAAACAATGCTATCTCAGTTTTCATGTTTGTTGTGATTAGTCAGGTGATCATTATCCTAGCAGAGAGGATGGATGATACAGGACAAAGTGGGGAGGCAGTACGCTCACTTCTTACCTAAGTAAAAGTAGACTTTTAGTGGTCCAAAAGCTTCCAAAGTGGGGAGGAATGATCTAGGAGGCTCCCCAGGCTCAGAAAATGCTCAAATATCAAAGTTCTCAGAATTGGATGAAACTAGTTCCATTGCGATCGGCTCATCACACTGATTCTGGCCATATATTCATTTCCTCAAAACAGACTCCAAATGTGAAAAATATCGCACAACAATCAGATTCTTCTATGGCAAAACCCAATGGTCAACTGGCAAATGAATAAGTCCCACATGGCCCAGACATGGGCAGCCACGTGGCACTTCACTACTAGTTGGCATGTAAAAATTATTTGGGGGTCCATGGGAGTTGAACCTCTGACCCATGGCTAGCTCCAAGTCTTTGGAAAAGTTGAATTACCAATCTGCCAAAAGTCAAATTTATGAAAAAAACCCACTTTCCTATAGTTTTGGGGTCAAATATCCAAAGGAGGGCGCAAGGGGGCTAGGGCTAAGCCCCAGCACATGGTTTCATTATAGGAGTGCACGTGGTTTCATTACTTGAGTTCATTATTCCAGAGTTGGACCTTTCCATCATTTGAGGGAGTTGGTTGGAGGATCTTTGGGAGTATTTGGACAATGTTGACTCAATCATTCACCCTCTCATGGGAAAATGTCACCTTTATTGAGGAGTTCACCTAATTTATTCTCTCCCTCTGGCCCACACTTGCGGAATTTATTATTATATTTGGACTATTCTTTAGGGTCATTTGTCTCTTGGAGGGTTTTGAGGGATTTGTTAGATTATTTGTTGTATTTTCCCATGGTTTTGACTGGGTTAATGGTTTTGACCTCATAGTATTGAGCTAGCACATTGTGGTGTATTGTATTTGAGGAGGATCTTCACCTATAAAAGAAAGAGTCCTCCCTCTTTTAAAACCATTGGATATTAATCAGAAACTTGGATTAATATTTGTTTGAGAATCTATTTCTTTTCTTTGTTAATGTTTAGTCATTTTCAAGTTTTATATAAGCACTTTTAAAAGGATTTTTTTAAATAAAAAGGTTGCTAGAAGGCCAAAGAATTAAGGGTGAAATGATCCACTTGGGAGGGTTCTCAAGGTAAGTTATCTAACCTTACCCCTTTGATCATTGAAGTTATTGTTCATGCATTAAGGTAGGACGTCTGATGGATCTATCCTTTTGCTTGGCCAACCTTTCAGTTCACCTTGATAGTACTAGGAAAGGTTTTCATAATGTGTTATCCTCAATCTAGATTGCATTGAGCCTCATTGACTTATATTATTCCAAATCATGCTAATTAGTTCTCAAAGAAACATCTATATGTTGATCACAAGAGGGTTTGAAAATCATTTTTAATTTAAGTAGAAATTGATCACTTTTATGGATGCCCTAATGCATACTTTGCTTGGAATGGTTGAAATCAATACAACATAACTAGGGTTGAAAATAACTCTTATTGCAACATTTTGGAGTGTTGTTCTAGGTTATTATAAACTATCATTGGATGTATTGGAATTTCCAACAACCTCATTCAAATTGAAATTGTTGCATGTTCTTTATTGTTGTTATGGGATTTTCTAGTATTCCTTTTTATGCAGAGATTTATTGTTGTGCAGGGCTATTTGTAAGCCTCCTCTTTTTCCAATGTTTTGAGGATTTCATTATATTCATTTCCATAGGTGTCCAAACGACTTTGAAGAGAGATAAATTACCTAGTTTCAAGCCTTGACATTACAACATATGTGTTATTCAAAACTCTATCCAGGACTGTCATAAAACTGCAAAAGTATTCCACTTTCAATGGTGATTAAAGTGTTGATGTCTTGCAATGTTTTTATGACACCTTGTTTTCCACATCCCAAAGAAGCCAAAATATGTTAAGGAATTCCCAAGGACCTTGTAATTAGTCCAATCGTTGCCTCCTTTCACTATTGTATGAAGGTTTGTTAACCATATTTTGTTCTGGTGTTTTCATGTCTTTTGGCTTGGTTGGTTGACCACAATACATTCCTACCCTAACCACCCCAAACAATCTACCCAAACAGTGCAACATTTATATTGTTTGCTAATTGATAGGGTCGATTCATGCTACAATGATGGTTCCAAAGAATTGATCTATATTGTATGATGAGAAACAAATTAATTTCTAACTGTTGATGAATGAATGATAAGTTTGGTTAATGATATAATTGTTGTGCCTTGACATATAATAATGAAATTTGTTGATCTGGTAGCATTGTATTTCTTCTAAAGTTATTACATTGAGCTCGTTGCCTTATTCTCTCTTTACAATAGTGACACTTCATGTATTTCATGGAATATACTTATTGAATGGATCCAAACTTATATTGGTTATGAACTTGTTACAATGATGCTCTATTTCATTGCTATCATAACGACCCAATTTCATGCTTAAATGTTTCATAAGTACGTGTTCATGCTTCACTTCTTGCACATATGAAATTTGCTAAATGACGACTATCTTGTGAATGAATATATATTTTTTACTTAGAAAGTTTCACCTTGAACATTGTATATTGCTTGATCACTAATTATGAGTAATGGTGCATTGGTGTGTTGTGTTGAATAAAGTAAGGGTTTTCCTTCCAAGCATTCATTGAGCATTTTATTTTCTTACTTTTCTTGAAGCATCAATTTAGAGAAGTCAACCCAAGTCAAACAAAGTCCTTGTCCTCACCTGTCTAGAAATGCAATGATAGGACTTAGTATTAGCCCCTTATTAAAACCTCCTTATGTTAGAAACCATGGCCTAGAAATGTAGAGGCAAAGGCACTAAGGTAATAGTGGGTGGCTTCCCTATCTATTTCCTTAAGCTCTCCCTCGTAGGGTAGGACTTTCCTTTGGGAAGAGTTTAAGAGGTAACATGAAAAAATTAGCTAGAAACACCTCAAGTGTGTGTTTTTAAGAAGGTATTTAATGGCACAATATTAACATGTATAACCCATGAGTAAATATAAAAAAAGAATATAAAATCATATATAAGGCCATCAGAGTTTATTTGAACAAGAAAGCAATAATTTCTTTGGAAGGTTTGAGTATTTATTTTTCCTTGCCTTTTTAGGACAAAGAAGGCTTTGAGGCCAGGGAGATGTTAAATATGTAAATGTAAGTTAGAGTATTGTTTTTTTATATAATTGTGTAATTGTTTTAAGAAGATAGTTAGTTTGAACAGTCGGGTCAGTCAATTGACTCAAGCAACCAACAAACAACTTCACTTGGATGACCTATTTAGTGTGCAATCATAGCACCTTCTATAATTGGCTCAAAAATAAAATTTTAATTTTATTGTTCAAAAATAAAATTTTAATTTTTTTTGCTCAAAAATAAAATTTTAATTTTTTTTTTAAATAAATTGTTTTCGTCGCAATTTCGACGCACCATAGAAATATTGTGACACTCTTGCTATACAAATCACTAAAAACTGTATAGGAATTTTGTGGCACTATACCCTGTTTTCGTCGCAATTGCAATGACCTGTAAAAATCTTGCGATGCATTTTCTATACAAATCATCAAACATGTATAGCAATTTTGTGGCAATATACCCTGCTTTCGTTGCAATTGCGACGACCTGTACAAATATTGCGACGAAATTGCTATACAAATCACGAAAATTTTATAGCAATTTCATCACAATATACATTTTTTTTGTCTCTCTGGTGACAACTTCTACAAATCTTGTGACGAACTTTCTATACAAATCACGAAAATTGTATAGAAATTTCGTCGCAATATACCCTGTGTGCATTGCTCTTGCGACGACCGCTTCGAAATCTGATTCGTCGCAAACCTTTTACTTACTTTTCCTATATTGTCGAGTGTGTGACGATCTCTCTTTATGGTTGCACTTGCGACGATAGCTCTACATTGTCTCATTTGCGACGATTTCCCTACTGTGTCGCTCTTTCGACGATTGCTTTACTTAGTCATTCTGGTGACGATATTTATTTTTTTGTCGCAATCGTGACAACTTCCCTACTGTCGTCGCTCTTGTGATGTTAATCCATGTCTTTCGTACGTGCCACATCATATTAAACGACGTTTGGGAGACTCAAGATTCATTGCAATATCCACGACATAACTTCGCAAGAGCATCGAAATAACCGTCGTAAAATGACCCGAATTTGCTAGTGACAAAATGTGCATATACAGAAGAGAGCTTCTGTATATGCACATTTACAAAAGGCAAAATTCACATATACAAAATCTCTCTTCTGTATATAGAGCTTCTGTTGTGGAACTATTTGTCCCAATGTGTTGAGGAACTGGTTGTCCCAATCTAAGACAATGGTTTGTGGTACCCCAAAATGTACCCACACTCGTTTGAAGAAGAGCTTGGTAGTGGCCTCCATTATGATGCTCTTCTTCTAGACGGCCAAAATCGCCATCTTGGAAAATCAATCAACAACCACAAAAACATAATCATTTCCCTGCTTGGTTGAAGGGACACCCGACATGCAATCCATTGAAATGGATTCCTAGGGCATGTCAAGAATAGGAAGAGGGGTGTACATTCCTTGTTTCTTAATGGCCATTTTGGGAATGGCGCGGGCCATGCAGAACATGATATACTTGCTGACATCATGTCGAAGTTTCAACCAATAGAAATGTTGTTGCAACATTGCCACTATATTTTCTATGCCAAAGTGTCCTTCCACCCTACTGTAGTGAGATTCCCAAATACAAGTTTTCTTGCCCGCTTGATGGGACGCAGAGATGGCCCAGATGACACAACAACCTCTCTTGAAGATGGAAATCAATGAGAGTTTTGTTTGTGCCCAACATATGGTAGGTAGTGGCGAATTCAGGATCTCTCTCGTAGAGTTGGGACCATCCAATGGTCTCATGGCCATAGGAGTGTAGCACCATGGTTAGTGTTGCAACTGAAAGTCGACTGAGACAGTGAGCAACATGGTTCATGCTCCATGTCTTATACTTAATGTTGAGATGGAACTGTTGCAAATATGTGGACCACTTATGATGGTGGTCATTCTGCAATTTTCCTTATGTCTGCATGAATTGCAGAGGCTTATAGTCAATGTGGATGATTGTCTCCTCCCAAAGAATGTAATGCCTCCACTAGTGGTAGGATTGTACAATGGAGTACATTTCTTTGTCATAAGTGGGGTACTTATGGACGGTATCTGATTGTGTCTCACTATGATAGGCCATATAATGTACATGTTGAGAGAGAATTGTGCCCACAACATAGTCTGAAGCATATGTCTCAATCTCAAAAGGTTGTTGCAGGTTAGGTACATAGTATATATATTGGTATATACACTATACTAGCAACAACCACTTTATAAAAGTGGTTGATATACATTGATCGACACCATTAGTTTGGAAATGTGAAAAATGGTGTTGATCGGTGTATATCAACCACTTTTATAAAGTGGTTGTTGCTAGTTGATGACCGACATGTCTTGGGAACTACCATTAATGCATTAATAGAAAATTAATGTACTAGTTGATTATTACATTAATTTAATATATAATAATAATGTAAAAATTAAAGTATTAACATACATTATTGTATAATGTAACATATTAATTGATTGATACATTATTTAGTAATACATTACATTAATATATTAATGATCGATACCTTAATATATTAAATAATACATTGTTACATTACTCTAATGCATAAATTAAAGTACAAATATATATCGTATTGCATTAACGTAAATATAATTCATTAAAGTATTAATGTATAATACATTAACTTAATACATTAATACACTAATGTGTAATACTTTAATACATTAATGTATTATATTTTAATGTATTATACATTAATGCATTAATATATTAATACATTAAAGTAATATATAATAAAAAAATATAAATTAAAGTATTAATTTATATTAGTGTCTAATGTAACATATGAAATGATTGATAGATTAATAATGTAATGTATTAATATATTAATATTATATTTTAATGTATTATACATTAATGTAATAATATATTAATGCATTAATGTAATATATAATAAAAAAATGTATAAATTAAATTATTAATTTACATTAGTGTCTAATGTAACATATGAAATAATTGATATTTTAATAATGTAATGCATTAATGAATTAATACATTGATAAAGTAATAATATAATAATAAATTAATACATTATTACATTAATGTATAACTTAAAATATTAAATTATTAATACATTAATAAAGTAGTAATGCATTAACAATACGTTATTATATTGTTGTAATATATAAATTAACATATCAATGCATTATGTAAGGAATTAAATATTAATACATAAATATAGTAATGTATTAATTAATTAATGCATTATTAACTAATGCATTGCTAAATTATTAATATATTAATAAAGTAATATATTAATAATACATTATTAAAGTAATAATACATCAATAAAATCTTAGTAAAGTATTAATACATCAATACATTTATTGAAAATGAATGTGGTTGATTATGGTGGACAATGATCATGGTTTCTTATGGTCATGACTATGAATGACATTAATACATTAATGTATAATGTAACATATTGAATTATTAATACATTGATAATACATTGATAAATACATTCTTAAAGTATTAAAATATTAATAAATACATTATTAAAGTATTAATACCTTAATAATACATTATCAAAATATTAATAGAATAATACCTTAATTGACAATGACTATGGTTGAGTATGGTTGACCATGACCATGGTTAACTTTGGTAGACCTTGGTTGACTTTGGGAAGAAAAGGTTGACCATGGTTGATCATGGTTGTCCTTCATCATGGTTGAGTGTGGTTCACCATGACCATGGTTGACTATGGTTGACCGGAGTTTATTATAGTTGAACATGCCCATGGATGAACCTCGTTGACCATGTGTATCTCATTATGGTGGGCCATGTTGATTATGTTAACCATAGTTTACTATGGCATTACTGCATTGAAGTGTTGATCATGTTATTTTCATCACATTGTGACTTCAGGTATAACATATTACATAAATGTGTAATATAATTTATAATATAATGATTATACATTTTACATAAATGTATAATATATTGTATTAATTAATTAATACATTAATAATGTAATGTATTTATTAAGTAATACGTTTATGCAATATTAATTAATACATTAATAAAGTAATAGATTAATAATACGATATTAAAGTAATAACAATTAAAAATACATTTGATACATTCAATACATTAAATGAATTAATAAGTACATTACTAAAATATTAATGCATTAATATATAATGTAACATATTAAATTATTAATACATTAATAATATATTATTGAAGTAATAATACATGAATAAATATATTTTAAAGTATTAATACCTTAATAAATAAATTATTAAATTATTAATACATTGATAATACATTATTAAAGTATTAAAACAATAATATTTTAATTTGCAATGACTATGGTTGAGGATGGTTGACCATGACCATGGTTAATTTTGGTAGATCTTAGTTGACTTTCGGGAGGAAAGATTGACTATGGTCGATCCCGGTTGTCCTTCATCATGGTTGAGTGTGGTTCACCATGACCATGGTTAACTATGGTTGATCAAAGTTTATTATGGTTGAACATGCCCATGGTTGAACCTCATTGACCATGTGGATCTCATTATGGTGGACCATGTTGATTATGTTAACCATATTTTTCTATGGTACTACTGCATTACAGTGTTGATCATGTTTTTTTCGTCACATTGCAACATCAAGTTTTATTCGTCACATTGTGACATTAGATTATGTTTGTCACATGACATCATAAGGTTATGGTCATCAAATTATGATGAAGCATTTTTGTTTCTAACATTATGGAGTTGGAATAGGTTTGTCACAGTTCGACGTCGAGAAATGTTCTTCTCGTTGCAATGTTGGTCTATGTTTGTCACATTGGTACATTGGGTTCTATACATAAAATTGCGACAATGGCTTGTGGGTGTCCCATTGTGACGTTCGAAAATGTCTATCACAATAATATGTCACGACATGTGCATCACATTGCAACATGAGGATATATTTGTAACATTACGATGACAGGGATATGTTTGTCACATTGCAATGTTCATTTATGTTCGTAACATTGCTACGAGAAGGCTATGCCTGTCAGATTGTGATGTCTTAAAACGTTCGTCACATTGTGGCGTTTATATATGTTCATCACAATGAGATGTCCATATAAGTTCATCGCATTGGGGAATTACTATGTTTGGTAGATTGCAATGTTACTATGTTCAACACATTGCAACATTTGGAAGTGCTTGTCACATTGCTACATATGTATATGTTCGTCACATTGTGACATTACTATGTATGGTAGATGGCAATGCTACTATGTTCGACACATTGTGATGTTCAGAAATGTTTGTCACATTGTGATATCCATATATGTTTGTCAGATTGCAACAAACTTATATGTTTGTGACATTGCAATGTTTGCTAGATTGCGACGTTATTATGTTCGAGACATTGTGACATTTGGAAGTGATTGTCACATTGTGATGTCAGGAAATGTGTGTCACATTGCAATGTGAGGAAATGTTCGTCATATTGCGACAATAGGGTGGTGTGGGACACATTGTGATGCTTATTTATGTTCGTCACATTGCGACGTTATTATCCACATTGCGAAGAAACTCCTTTGTTCGTAACATTGCGACGTTACTATGTTTGGTAGATTGCAATGTTATTGTGTTCATCACATTGCGACGTTACTATGTTCATCACATCACAATGTTATATTTTCATCACATTGCAACATTATATGTTTTTCACATTGCAACGTTACTATGTTCAACAGATTGTGACATTTGGAAATGTTTGTCACATTGGAAATGTTCGTCACATTACAACGTTACTATGTTCAACATATTGTGACATTTGGAAATGTTTTTCACATTGAGACGTTGGAATAAGTGCATCACATTGTGATTAATTTCATGGTATTGTTTTTCTTGGATAGATTTATACAACTAACATGTTAATACAAGGGCACTCTAGGGGAAAGTGTCTTTCATCTTCATCCCTTTCAGTGACGTGATACATTATTCCATGCCATGGTATTTTCTTTGTATATGTTCGTCACATTTTGACATTACTATGTTTGGTAGGTTGCAACATTACTATGCTCAACATATTGTGACGTTTGGAAATGTTTGTCACAATGCAACGTTGGAATATGTGCATCACATTACAGCATCAAGAAATGTTTGTCAGATTGCGAGGATAGGATGATGTGCGACAAAGTGCAATGTCAGTTTATGTTCATCACATTGTGATGTTACTATCCACATTACGATGGAATTCCTTTGTTCGTCACATTATGACATCAAATTATGTTCATCACATTACAATGTTACTATATTCGTTAGATTGCAACGTTACTACGTTCATTACTATATGTCATTACTATGTTCGACATAATGCAACATCACTATGTTATTCACGTTGTAACGTTTGGTTTTGCTTGTCAAATTACAACGTTGAGGGCATGTTCATTGCATGACAAGGTTGGTTTGTGTTCGACAAATTACGAAAATTAAATTTTGGTGAAGTGTTTTTTTTTTTAAATCTAAGTGTTTCCTTTGTGAAAAATATAGGAACTTTGAATTGATGTGATATATTACATAGAATGAAACTTAGAATCATACGTGGTCTAAGGACATTGATATCATATGATCTTAAACTATAAAATCTATCCCTTCGAAAAAATCATATATAAACTTTGAGGGCACTCTAGGGGAAAGTGTTTTTCATATTAAACCCTTTGAGTGTCGTGAAAAATTCTTTAATGCCATGGTGTTTTTCTATTTTATAATGAAATTAAATTTTGATCAAAAATATTTTTTTTATAATGGAATCTTTCATAAAGATATAAAAAATATTTATATCTTTTGACAAATTTAAAATATGTTAATGTTATTTATATCTTTGACAAATTTAAAATATGTTAATGTCAACTAAAATATAAAATGTTGTCTACTTTTAATATAATTTTATTATACATTTGGTTTAAAATATAAAACATTGTCTCCTTTCTTGATATAACAAATGTAATCAATATTTTTTTTTTGTTTGTTACACTTGTGCAGTTCACCTCCTAGACCACCCTACCGAGAGCCACACCAACTTCTTTAACATGTTGTTTTGTCTCACAAAGTTTCGGAACTGTGAGAATATCAATGGAGTGGTTTAACAACACACTGGTCAACCTGTCCTACACCTCGGGGACAATCAAATAATTAATATTGATATTGTATTTTTTTTTGATATAATAAATGTAATCAAATAATTATATGTTGTATTTTTCTTATATAATACTATTTTTTTCTTGATATTATGTATTAATGTATTTTGTCTTTTGATATAGTAATGTGTTTTTTTACATAATAAATGTAATCAAATATTATTTTTTTTTAATCAAATAATAAATGTAACTTATTTTATTTTCTTATATAGTAATGTGTTTGTATCTATACAATATATGTAATTAATATTGATATTGTCTTTTTTAATATAATGTAATACTATATTATTAATTAATATTCATATTCTCTTTTTTATTTATTAATATAATAAATGTAATCAAATAATTAATATAACCTAACCCTAATAACTAATGTATTTTAATATAATAATATATTCTTTTACATAATAAATGTAATCAAATATTAATGTTTTTTGTATTGAGTAATCAAATAATAAAAATCGACAGCCAGTTAATTCAAACAAATTGATTGAGGTACTCGTCAATAGTAGTGTACTTTACTTCTGGATATAATTGAGTGGCCTCTACCCCATTCGCTCCAATTTCAAAATTAGTTTGATTGCCTTTCACAAAAGTTGAGTGGTAAAGCGATAACAAAAATTCATGTGTGTCTGCAAAAATATATTTTGGAAGTATCAAGGTACAAGAATCTGCTCTGAAACAGAAATGCATTAGAATTATTTGCTTGATAGATAGTATAATATCCTGATCATATATTAATGATTGGAAAATTTGATATTTTGTTGGATATTTTACATGATGATACAGAGGTGTTTGCCATCTAAGTTTGGGAATGTTGTTGAAAAATAAAAAGGGTTGGATCCTGTAAAGAGTATGTACCAACTGAAGGGCAAAGTTCATCGGACAATTGAGGCAGAAGACATTCCTCACACAGTGTGACCAGAGTGACCATTAATTTATGTCCCCAATTTATTATATCCCTGAATGTGTGTGTGAATCATGTGAATATGCAGTTGTGTTTGTGGTTGAGGAAGACGTTGCAACCTACACAATCAAGGCAGTGGACGATCCTAGAAATTTGAACAAGACTTTATACATGAGGCTTGTTGACAACACATTGTCTGTGAATGAGCTTGTGGGTCTATGGGAGAACAAGATTGGAAAAACTCTTGACAATCTCTATGTACTTGAAGAGCAAGCCATCAAATCAATTCAAGGTCAGAAGTTCTATAACACCTGTCAATGATATATTTCGAATGGAATGATTTACAAACATGTCAATGATTTATTTCGAATGGAATGATTTACAAAAATTTATGCATAATATCCGTATTAATAATTTATTTTATTTTAATGTAAATTTTTTGATGGGTGTAAAATATATATTTTTGCAGACACACAGGATTTTTTGTTATCACTTTACCACTCAACTTTTGTGCAAGGCAATCAAACGAATTTTCAAATTGGAGCAAATGCGGTAGAGGCCACTCAATTATATCCAGAAGTAAAATACACTACTATTAATGAGTACCTCAATCAGTTTGTATGAATTAACTGGTTGTATGAAGCCACTCCATTTAATTGTACTCAGAAACAAAAAAATTGGCAGTCATGCATCCAAACTTGATCAAGTTGAAAAACGACTGCAGTTTATTGCATGATCGGATAGCTATGCGTATTCACACTCAAACACTCAATTTTGAATAGTTACGCTCCACCTTCTGGATGATCGCCTTCTGGCTTATCGGTTGAAATTTCCTCACCTCAATCTACCAATAGTTCAAACGTCAGTTTGTCATCCCCTCAATAAATAAAAAGGGCCTTACCAAATGAAAAAAACACAGACAATTTATGATAACCCCACAAATTTCTCTTCTTATGATCTTAATCTTGAACCAAAAAAAAAAAAAACTGGACCAAAAAAAGAAAAAATAAAAACTGAAAGTAGAGCGAACCGAAAGATCTTCACCACATGAAAATAACTCGGATGATGCATAGTTGATCCTTGCAGTGCTCACTTATTTATGTAAAGGAGAAAACATTAGGTCTATCACCCGATAACAGAGATAAAAACTAAACGGTGTGGTGTTCTTGTCAATCAACTACCATGCATCTGTTTAATATATCAAAAATAAACAAAAGCATTCACAAACTAGCATGAGATTAGCATTAACTTAGTTTAGTTTATTTTTCACAACAATTAAGGAAGGAAGAAAAAAAAAGATGGTGCAAACACAGTAGCTCTCTGGTATGATAAGAAGAATTTTGAATACTTCCCTATGATGAAATTGTGAGTCCTGAGTGCTTATGTAATATAGTACACAAATCCAGCCTCAGCTACAACGCAGAGAATCTAAACTCGGTCATAAAGGATACCATAAAATGAAACGCACTCCAGCATACGACCACTATATATGTTAATCACAATCAAATGGAATGCCATAGAAAGGCGTCCATAAAATGAAACTCACTCCAGCAAACAAAAGACCAAGATAAACGTGGCACCCCACCAGCCAATCTAGTGCTCTTCATGGGAAAACTGGTAAATTAATAAATATTAAAAGTTTGCACCCCATTTTCACTTCTCTCCACTCTGTGTCAAAATCTTAATCTTTGTTAATCACCTAGGTGTGGCAATCAGCTAGCCAACATAGTAATTTTTCAATATGATTAAGTAAATGTGAAAAAATAATTAGATTAATGGATGCATTTATAAATGCAAGGAAGTTATGAATACTTAATATCATTCATTGATTTGAGACGACGAGGAAGAATGTGTTGGCATCTTTAAATGTTGACCATAAGATTGGAATTTGTAATTAAAATCTTCATTAACTCATCAATTCCAATAGGGGGGACGCCTATCGACGTAATTAAGTATATACTAGGCATATTTACTTAATATATATACCAACATATATACCTGGTATATATACTTGTGTATATATTGACATATATACCTAGTATATGTATCGATATATATATACTAAGTATATATATCGACATATATACCTAATATATATACTGGCATATATACTAAGTATATATACCATCATATATACTTAGTATATATATCGACATATATACTTAGTATATATACTAACATATATACTAAGTATTTATATATACATATATACCAAGTATATATACCGGTATATATACTAGGTATATATAAAAGTATATATATCGATATATATACAAGTATATATAGATATACATACTTAGTATATATGTCGATATATATACTTAGTATATATACCAAATATATATATATATCGATATATATATTTAGTATATATGAGTATATACTAAGTATATATACTGGTATATATAGTGACATATATACTATATATATTGGTATATATACTAAGTATATATACTAGATATATATACCTGTATATATATTGACATATATACCTATTATATATACTAATACCTAATTTGGTGCCTAATACCTCCTAACAATGGTCATACTCCTAGTGGGAGGCCAATATGCTCTATAGTGGCCATGTTTGGAAGTTTGAGGCCTCATACATGACCCATACATGTAGCATTGAAAGGGTCCTAGAATATTTTAATTGGAGCTCTTTTCATCAAGGATTATTCAAGGTTCTATGAAAGTGAAGGTTATGTTAAAGATTATCCATTACAATTCATTTTTTCAAAGTACCAAGTTATTTTGTTAGTATTATATATACCTTTGTTTAAATCATAGAATTATTTATGTCACATTTATAGAAGTTGGATTTACTGAAGCCAACTTTCGTAAATGCAAATTTAGGGATGACGGGTTCCATATATGAACATTTACAGAAGCCGACTACTTTCGTAAACACGGATTTAAGGACACTGACCACATCCATATATGCACATATATGAAAGCCAACTTATGTAAATGTGCATATAAGGGAGCCAACTTTCCTAAATGTGCATATATGGAAGCTGACTTTTGCAAATGCACATATATGGAAGCCACTTCCGTAAATGCGCATTTATGGAAGCCGACTTCCATAAATGTGCATTTACGGAAGCCAACCATAAATGTGCATTTGCAGAATTTGGATTTTGTATATGCACATTTATGGAAGTTGGTTTCCCTATATGCGCATTTACAAAAGTTGGCTTCTGTATATGCGCATATGTGGAAGTGGTCAACTTCCTTAAATGTGTATTTACAGAACTGGTCATCTTTTGTAAATGCACATTTACGGAAGCCACCATTCGTAAATGGGCATATGTGGAAGCACGCATATACAGAAGCCAACCTCTGTAAGGTCTTGTGGAGTCTCTTACACTAACCTTAACTCCCATGTCCTCATAACTATGGAAGGTGGACTTCTCCACCAATTGAACCTAGCATTAAATGATTGGTGGTTGGGGTTATTTAATAAAACATGTGGTGAAAAGGAATTAAATTTAGGAAACATGGGAAACTCAGGATTATTTTTCAACCCCAGACCCCTTTTCCTCTTCCCCTCTAATGGACTCATAGCCCCTTTCATGCTCTCAACGACCAGTCTTGGACCTTTATATTAATTTTTGAAATAATATTGACATATCTTGAGTATACCATGGAAATCCTACCCCATGACATATAGAAAACATAATTTTTGAAAACACATGCCAAGGCATTCACTAGTCGGGCTCTGCACCAAGAATCCATATAAGATATTTACATCATTTACAATTGGAGACATCTATCTGTAAAGGGTGATTGTACCTGCCCGAGACACAATAAAATCCAAGTATGCACGTAATATATTAGGTGGACAAGCAAGTTAAGCTTGTTGTCCCTAATTGCAGCAGTAAACAAAGATATATATCAACAAAATAAAGATTGTTAGAGTTGTTAAAAACATGCTAAAAGTCTATCAAATGATGCAAGAGAAAAGTTAGTAAAACACTAGTACAACTCAAGTGTAAAAGCATAGGACTTTAACATCAATGTAAGGTTGTTATAGACAAGTATTGTAGAGATATATTTGCGGAAATTGGTTTCCGTATATATGCATTTACGGAAGCCGAATTTCATAAATGTGCATATACAAAATCCAACTTATGCAAATGTGCATATATAGAAGCCACTTCCATAAATGTGAATTTACAAAATTTGAACTCCGTAAATTTTCATTTACGATCACTTCCATAAATGCGCATTTACGGAAGTTGGCTTCTGTAAAAAAATTCCATAAATGCGCATATATGAAAGCCAACTTTTGCACATGCACATATACGGAAGCCACTTCCATAAATGTGCATTTACGGAAGCCAACTGTAAATGTGTATTTACAGAAGTTGACTTCCGCAAAGGTGCATATATGGAAGCCACTTCCATAAATGTCCATTTTTGGAAGCCAACTTCCTTAAATGCACATTTATGGCTGGCTTATGTAAATGTGTAGAGCCATTCGTATATGCACATTTATGAAAGCCAACCAGAAATGCACATTTACAGAAGTTCACGTCCATAAATGCACATTTATGGAAGTGATCTTATGTATTTGTGCATATACGGAATCCACTTCCAAAAATGGGGATTTATGGAAGCCGGCCTCTGTAAATGTGCATTTACGGCAGGCTTTCGTAAATGGCTTTCATATTTGACTTGAACTATAAATGCACCTTCCTACTCTTGATGGAAAAATAATTATTGTGAGGAAAATTCATCATACTCTAAATGTATATAATGGAATATATTAAAGTGATTAATTTGATTATTAATATGAAAATGATTATTGTAATTGTTAAAGAAGTAAAACTTTTGTAATATCTTCTTTTGACCCTCTGGATAGTTTGTATTGAATTGTAAATAAATGGATATAATGATCAAAATTGAGATATGTGAGCTCAGATAGATGACCCCATTTGTAAATGATATAAATATTTTGTATGAATTCTTAGTGCAGAGCTCAAGGCCAAGTCCCGACTAGTGAATGCCTTGGCATGTGTTTTCAACAATTATGTTTTATATATGCTATGAGGTAGGATTTCCATGATATATCCAAGATATGTCAATATTATTTCAAAAATTAATGTAAAATTCAAAGGTTGGTTATTGAGAGCATGAAAGGGGATATGATTCCACTAGAGGGGAAGAGGAAAAGGGGTCTGGGGTTGAAAAATAATCCCAAGTTTCCCAATTTTCCTAACTTTCATTCCTTTTCACCAATTGTCTTATTAAAGAACTCTAACCACCAATAATTTAATGTTAGGGGTAGTTGGTGGGGAAGTCCACCTTCCATAGTTATGATGACATGGGCATTGAGTACAAGCCATGGGGAGTGTAACAGACTCCACTGCCACGGGAATTTCAACCTCATGGAAATTCAAACCATTTGTTTTCTCATGCAAGCTCTTCATGAAAACTCGAATGGAGTATTACTATCGGTTCATTTAGTCCATTCATACAATTACTTCCTTCACTCCATTCCTCTAATCCCATGCACTCCATGCTACACTCACAACCATTCTCATTTGAACCTTTATCCATACCTGCACACCTTTTAGGTTCTAGAGTTGTGTTCTCATGCTAGAGATAGGGATTCAAACCTATAGATAATAAAGTAGAGTCATGAAAGAGAATATTATGGAACAAAGAAGATAAATGGGAGGTTGCAAAGGAGCATAGAGGCTGTGCTGATGGGAAACCATCCCTTCCTCTATAGATTATTGCTTGTTGTGTGCTCAGGAGCCAACATTAAACTTTTTGGGGTTTTCATAAAGATCAACAACAGATTAGACTCTTACACACTAAAAAGAACTGGAGGAAAGAAGATTCGTGAGGGATTGTTGAGTAGAGAACATAAATATTTCCATTTACGAAAGCCAAAATGAAAAACCTAGTGGTCAAAACCTCAATTTTTTGAATAATAATAATAATAATCTATTTTTAAGGTCACGGCGAAGACAGACACCAAATTGGTGTATGAGACCCTCTTCGTCCAACGATTTGACTAGTAAAGTGTACTGAGGTAAATTCATGGAAAGTTGGTAATAATTATAGCCATGTAAATTTTTCTCTCTTTGGAATAAGAAAACTTGCATAAAAATTGTTCTTAGTACAATTTCCTCACAAATATGTGATTTGCTTTGCAACCTAGGCAAGGATGCCTAATCGAAGAATTATTATTATTAGGTTTTTAGCATTTCCTAAGAGGGGATGAATTGTTATTACTATGGTGTTATAATTTCCCAGACATAAGCAATGTGTCCAGGTGGGGAGAATGAAATCTTCAATACTCTAGTGTGAATGTTTGTTGTAACCCTCAAGAAGTGGAAAACAATATATCTCTTAGTTCTCTTCATTTTTCAAAACTTTAAATCTATTATGCTTTTGGTAGGATCTAAAACAATGTGTGAATATGCTTGTCATTACCCTAAAGAAATGAAGAAAAACTCATCCACGATGAGAGGCATCTCTGGATCATCGAGCCATCACCTCATAATTGGCCACTTGCTTCCCTCGATGTCCATCTTTACAACCACCGTATCAGTGGCTTTCAATCGGAGATCCTCTTTCATAAACCTCGTTATATTTATCGCATTGTTGGCTTTATCATCTCCACCTGACACAAAGTTGTAGTGTAATTGGATTCGATCCACCATCCACTGGGGAGGTTGGGGAGTCACCTTTACATTGAGGGAGGAGGGATTCATCTTTTCCATGCTATTCTCTCCATCAAAACCAGGCGAGTTCGGCTTTCGCAGGAGCTTGGAATCGACTTCAAAAGTGTGAATCTTGGTGAAATTGTAGGGGTACATGTGAAGAAACTAGGTGAGGTTGGTGTTGAAGGCATAGGTGCCCATATCTAGCAGAACCCGTCAATGTATATGGTGGAGATCCATCGCCTTGGAAGGAAGAAGCCACGGCAGTATGTGTGTTTTGTCTTCCACATCGTTGGCATATCGGAGGGCAAGACCTCTGCGGAAATTGTTGTGATCGTCAAGCTTCTCAATGAGATGACCTCTCATGAGGCAGGCAGCAGCCTCTCCTATCCATTTCATCTGTCACCATGGATTCTCAAACTGATCTTGATCTTGGTCCAAGAATCCTTCTCTTGTATCGCACAACTCGCTCTCGTTTCTCTCCATGGCTTCCCATTCCTTAGGCTTAAAAACCTGTGTAGTGAAGCCTAGGGGTTTGTAAGCCGCAGGAACGCCAAACCCACTGCCAAGAAAGTCAATATTGTGCATGTGGTTCACATAAATATCTAGAAGAACGTACGTGGAGAGTACGAGGACCAAAGCATAAAGCAGCCACAGATGAATCGTTCTTCTTCGTCTGGTCCACCCTGTGTCTGAGAATGAGAATGGCAGCGGTGGCTTCTTATGCCATGGCAGAGAGGGGGAGCAATGGATGTGAGGAGTCATCGCCGCTCATGGATACAATGCATAGATAACATGGTATTGATAAGAATAATATTTATGGCAAGCAAGCAAATGAAGCGCACACTAGTTTAAATTTTGAAATTTCAATTATAGAACGATGGCACGGTGGTGGTTTTTGGACATTTATGAGAGGTATTATCATGTGATTGCGGCCATTTATCTGATGTACCCTAACTCGCCAGAGAAAATCACCAAATATCTGGTCGCTAGCATCATATGTTGATGGATGGAGATGCATGCATGGCATGTACTGACAGTTTCTGCATGGTTGGACCATGCAGCGGCCCACTAATGACTAATGATTGGGTTGTCGCCAGAGAAAACCACCAAATATCTGGTCGCTGGCATCATATGTTGA
>SNQJ01S0176821.1:0-19889 GCA_010110895.2 Picea sitchensis | reverse complement strand
TATATATGACATGGATCTGTATTGTACTTAATTGGTAGCCATTCTTAGCTTGTCCCGAGCATGGGAATTCCCTCCTCGGTGATTATTATTATATTATTGCAGATGACGCGCTCACAGATACTCGCTTGGGTTTACTCGACTCCAGTTCTTTCCCACTTTATTAACGATGTTTGTAATGCATTTCTTCCATCAAATGCTCTTCTGACCTCACACATTAGGGTGCATCTATTATAACTCAAAATTCCACTACTATGCATTTATGATGTTGGCCTACTCATTCACACATCTGCCAACCTTTTTTGTTGGAGTTCTTCTTAAAAGACAAGTTTTTGTATGGTATATGTGACCTATTGCATATGTAGAGAATGTAGAAATGTTATCTTCATGCCTAACAACTTGCATACATATGCTAGCTCCATAACTAAAATCTTGCGCGTACTCTAAAAGGTCACAAAAAAAATATAAATTTCGTTCTTTCCGGCAAAGTTTACATGATATCTTAGGTTTTGCAACCATTTTACCTCTTGTATCCCTTATAAAAATGAATTAACCATCATTTTATCATATAAAAAGGGCCCTAGCAGGGTCATTTGATATATATGAAAGATGAGCAAGAGAACTCTACCAAACTTTCTCCTTTGTATTCCAAGCCTTCTTGCATTTTGTTCATAGTTTCATCCTCAACACTCCCTTCCATCCATCCTCCTTATACAATCCATCATTTTCCCCTATATTGGTATGTTGGTTGTGAGGATAGCATATTAGTAATAGTGCACTTGGACACAAAGTAAAGGAACCCAAGTGAGGTTCATGGAGTTGTGCCAACAAAATTCAGATTGTAACTTCCAATTTTGTTATTAATAAAAGAGAAAACTTCCCAGATATTTATGTCTATGTGTTTGTGTTTTTTCTTATGAATTTTTCATGAATAACTAATCCTTTGTATGATATTGATAATTATGCATATGTTGTCATAGTTTTTTCTGTAACATTGTTTTAGGCCATCTTTGGGAGGATGCCTACAATCTTGGAATGAACAACAATCAGAAGGGATCGACAACAGTCGTAACGAATTAAGGTACACATTTCGATATTCTTTATCTTCCCTTAATTATCGTAAGGTATTCTTGGATTTGGGTAGAATATAATATTTTATGTCTTTTAAGGTGTCAATGCTCTACCTAGTCGCTAGATCCAAATTAGGGGGATTTTCCCCATAGAAAAACCATTTTATCTTTTGGGTCATTATACTTTCAGAGATACACCCCATGGAAGATAGGGTTTCTGACTAGTCCTATTATTAGTCTCAAACACGTGTTCTAGGTAAAATTGTCATGTCTTCTTCAAAGAGGATCCAAATTTAGTGAAACTAGTTTCATTTGAAAGAGTATAGTCTATAGTATGTTTGGTATAATTTTCAGGATCAGATATTAAACATTGGGCCCATGGAATTCTATATAAGTCCACTCTCTTGGAAAGGCCAAAAACAACAAGGATTGGGAAAGTTACCCTAACTTCCACTTGGCACATCCAATTTTGATCAGATATATGGAATCAAAGAGACAACATATAAGAGCACTACAAGATGAAATTATATACTAAGAAGGTCCAAAATTTCACAAATAAACAATAAGGAAATTTGGATAGGAGAACAAACTTCAAATTAAGAGTTTGAAATGTACGTAACTTGCAATTGGCATAACTTTTTATTGGAAGATTTATTTTCAGTGATTCAAAATTTGTGATAAAGAGGAAATAGAGGAGTATTATTATTTTTATTCCACATGGGTCCAAAAAATATGTAAATACAAATTAAACCTCCTGAAATCTCATCTATAACCCAAGAATAAAATGAGGACATGCATAACAAGCTAGCCAAATTGGAGGAACAACTTAATGATTTGAATGCTATGTCAATAACAAGGAATGAATTGGATAATAATATAGATGAAAATAAGAATGATATTGTTGGAATATTCACCAATACTAATAGGGGGGTGAATTCATATTGATAACTTTGTACCATTTTCAACCACGACATGTAAACATTAAGTTATCAACAATTTATCACTTTATGATTTCATTCAATATATCATAAACATATAACCACAGATACATAGTAAACAAGACTTTTACGTGGAAACTCAAATGGGAGAAAACCACATTAAACTTTTATTATATCATGTCAAGAATTACATTCATAGGAATCACTAACTTCCAATATTCTCCAACACCAATTGGAAAGAGGCACCAACCCCCTGTTTATAGGCTCCAACCTGAAGAAATCCACAACTCCCCAAATTCTCCAAATCCAACTAGGAGGCTCCAACCCCCTAGTTTACAGGCTCCAACCTGAAGGAATCTATGAATCCCTAGATTCTCTAGCTCCAAATGTGATCCAGGAGGAAATCGGTGGCCACCCACCTATTCCACTGGCTCAAAAAAGGGGTTTCCACCTTGGCAGTTTTTCTACATGTTTTTTAGTCCTAAACTTCCAGGGTCATTGTCGGTTACTCTTTCTATTTTGTCCGAGTTCATATTGACCCAAGTTTCATGTCTTTTTGGTTTCCAACAAAGCCTCTAGAACTATTGCCCCCCTTGGTAAACCAGAAGGTAACACAACACACAGAATGTGCTATGCAGTCTCACCTGAGATAGCTTTAATGGGTGGTTGTAAGACTCATGTGTTTACAACCTAGGATTGAGTGCGACATATGAGAACTATATATTGAATCACTATTATAACTTGTAAATGCAACATAATTTCATTTGAGAATAAGCAGGAAACAAAACAACTCATTTATTAAGCATAATAATAACTACTAAAGACAATAAAGATACGCATGCATTCATCACACAAGACAAATGTTACCATAGTTCACCCCCTCCTAGGCTACATCTGTAGAGATCTGGCTCTTGGCTCTTTTATTATAGTATTTCCGCATCTACAATGTTGTGCGCATTACAATTATTCCGAGTTGAGTAAGATCTATATGAGGCGGACTAGATCGCACTAGGATCCTCAACCTGTGATCTAACCCTCAAGATATACCCTCCTTCATTCCCTCTAGCTCAACAACTTACAAAATAGGTCATACAACAAAATGTTACATAATCGCTCACTACAATACTTCTCTCTCTAATGACACTAATCTCTCTAAAATTAAAAACACGCTCAGCTATGATACCTAAGTATCTATATTTGTATGTTTCTAGCTCTTCATCCATTACAATACATTAACAAAACCCTAACCCTACCATCATTAAGTCTTCCCTGCATGCGCGTGTGTTGTTCTTCCTTCCAGTTGTCGCTTTCCTTGTGCATACTTTATTTCCCAAAATCATCTTTGTTTCTTCTTTGTCCTGCCTCCAACAGGCCCCCAACACTGACATGTGGCTCGTCCCGATCCACCTAACATTTGTGTGCTTCCTCGATCTCCTTAGTGATCGCCTAGAAATTTTCCTTCGGCTCTGCTGCCTGTGTCTGCACCTGCGCAGTATTCTCCTTGAGTGTGTACACTGTCGGGGCTGCAATTTTGTCACCAATCAATTCCACGCACTCTGCCTAGATATATGCTATGTGTGCCTTGGCCTCTTCTACTTGTGCTAGGACTTCTGCTACCCATTCTTGCAACGGTTCCATTTGATCCTGACGCTCATGTTTCTGTGTTTGCGCAGTGGTGAGTTCTGCCTACAATTTCTTCATGTCTTGCACCCCTTTGATGTGTTATATGATGGGGATTGTCTTCTACCTCTTCTTGATGTCTTGGATCACTGCGTTAATCCTTTTTTCTTCCTTGTCTCACTTTTGGACCTGTTGATCCTCCTCTAACTTAGTCCAAATCTATGATGCTTTATCGGACAATTTGACTGCTATGCTGACCTATTTCTCTATCTCCTTTAGCTGCTCTATTGATTTCTTCTTCCTTTGCTCCTTCTCTGCTAGTGGAGTGGTTGGTGTTAGAGTCTCCCAAAGATTATTGATCTACTTTTGATATTGATCAATTGCCTATGTAATCTGATCAATATTTTTTGCTGTTGTGATTTCATCCCTCTACGTGGCCTGTGGAATCTTTTCATAAGTTCCTGCCACTTTTTTCTCCAATCCTTTCATGCTCTCCCTTTCCTCCTAGGTATCAAACTTATCCTACTCATAGACTATTTCCAGCACGTCCCGCTTCTCTATTGCCTACTGCAATTCAGCTAAGTCTGCGCGTGATCGAGACTGTACCTCATGGTTTACACTAACATGGAACTTGTGTAGAGCCCTGGATGGTATACACGTCAATACCAATTGGATTTGAGCTAAGTTGTTTAGGGGTGTCTGCCCCATGATCTCATCCATATGTAGCATACTGGGTGTGATGTGGAATGTTACGTTCAGCTGCAGTATTGTATGGACTGGATATCGATCTTCTTCTTCCACTCTTTCCTCTGTCTACGGTGTTGATGGCCCTGTTCCCATGATGTTTCATGTTGTGTGTACTTCCCCTATTTGCTTGAGGAACTGCCGCATGTCTACCAGCTCCTCTTGAATCCTGTCCCTGTGGTGTGTAGCATTGCCAAAATCCTCGGAAAGACAATCCTGGACCATTTGGGCTATGATCTCTCCATCATCCTCTGTCATTATATATTCTAGAGGTGTTCTTTGGGCCTTCATATTCTTGAACACTCCTCCTATTTTCGTGGATGGCCTCTTATTCCCACCTGGTTCCTATGGGTTGGGACTTGGTGTAGTCCCTTGCACGGCCTTGGTCTTTTTTTGTTGCTCTTTTGTCAGCTATGAATTATCCTTCTTCCCCTTTTGGGTCCCCATTTTCATTGTGCCTTCGTTTGTCTTTGTTTTTTTTTCCTAGACTGTCCTTCGTTTCTTGGGCACTTGGATTTCCTGAGGCTGTGTTTCTCCCTACCCTGCCTCTTTTTCTGCTGCTTTTTCCGGCAAGTCCTGGGTGAGGATTGGAATCCTCCATTCATATTCCAAGTATTTTATCACCATGTCGATGTCGCTGTCTATGATACAGTATCACATCTGTAGCCACTATTTATCGAGATCCTTCCACGCCTGTATCCACATTGTATGTCATGTGGCCTTGAAGTTGGAAATGTCCCTATACTGTGCGACAGCCTGTGGTGTAATCCTCTACATGTTGGAGATGGATTCCTATAGGTCATGTAGGTATCCTTCAAATATGGACCCATTCATCATTTTTTGCTTATCATATGACGTGGGTTTCAACAATAAGTATCTAACTCCCTGATTTGGCTTGGTTTTGGTACAAAAAGTTACATACCTTGGTTCCCTCCATCCCATAAAGGCTATTAACATGATTATCCATGAATAGCGAAACTTTGTTCTGAGATACTGCACATCCTTCCAGTCATCCAGGAACAAATTCAAGAGATACATTTCCCATCTCACTGTGTTTCCCTCAATGCATTGATCTGCAACTGCGACAAACCCAACCAGAAATTCCTCGCTGCGACATTTTTGTAGCAACTTATAGGCTAAGATTTTTGTGCTCATTTGTGTTGTGACATGGTTGATCCTCTTTATAATGATTCCTCATTTCCCATAGTTGGTACCATACTTATTCTTCATTTATTTTTCTAGTGCTTTCTCCCTAGCTTTGGCATTAAGAAACTGTGTGGGATCCATGCCTCGGGATGGAAATTCTATTATGTTCGCAATAAGCTCTACGTCTATCGAGACGATATTTTCCAACCAGATGTCCCTGCCATGTGTGACTGTTAACAACTGTTTGATGCACCCGCTTGCGTATTGACAGCTGCCAAAATGTGGTAGGTATAGTATATCTAAAATCCATGTTTTCCCCAACCCTATTTCCCATCAGATTGGTTGATCCATCGATTCCCCAACTGGATTTACGCCCACAGTCTCTAAGTATACTCTCTTTGCAAATTATGGAAACTTGTCTGGGTCTGCTACATTGTGGTCTAAATATTTTAGCTTCTCTATATGACCCAACAAATTTGGTTTCACTTGTACCCCATCTGGTGTATGCGGTAGAATGATGGTTGTGATGGGTTTCTTTTGAGGTGACCTAGGTATATGTTGCTTGTCTTTCTTTGACAGTGGTGGCTAGCTCGAGGTTCCAATGACCATCGGTTGTTCTTTAGAATACCATTTCGACCAACCTGTGGCATCTTCTATTGTTCCTTCCGGTGGGTGTTTTGACACGATGGTTTGATAATCGTCTGGATCAACTGTTGCTTCCATATTCAGTGTCATTCCATTGACTCTCAAAGTTGCTTCAGTTTTCTCTGGTTGTGCCTTCTTCAGGGTTTTGACGTCTTGGTTCTGCGGCTCCTGTACTTTTGTCGGTATATCTATATTCGCGCCCTCCGGTGCTGGTTGTTGGGTTTCTTCCACTATATGTGTGGGGTTCACCAATGTCGTGTTTGGATATGGGATTTCATTGACATTGACAATCGCTGATGGTTGCTCTTCGCCTTCTTCCTAGTGTACCCATCACTTGGTTCTAACTCTGGGTTTTCTAGCAGTCTGGCTCACTTCTGCTTGCTTTGGTGGTCCCATGGTGGTGAATGTTGAATGTTTTCTAATTTTGAATGGTCTCTATGACCTCTGTGAAGTCGTCTCTATGCTCCTTAAGCTCTATTGATCTCTGTCTATTCTTTTTTCACAAATAGACTCTTTGTTCTCGCGTCCGTGTGTTGTATGGGATTTTCATGAAGCTTGTCGAGGATACTTCCTTCATTATGGGTTCAATGCACCTCTAGGTTTTTCGTACTTTCCATTACTCTACATTGCCAACTCTAGTTAGCATGATTAATGTCGTGTCCCATCGGTCCTTTCTAGAATTCAATTATTCCTAACTATGTCATTTTGTACTGCTTTTGTCGACTTTCCTTTTCCCGCTTGTTTCCCTTTTGACATGGTCCTTTTCCTTCTCCTCGCTGAGTTCATTTTCATAAGTATGCATGCCCTTTCTGTCTCTGGCGCACTGTGCTTATGTTGGTTCTTTTTGATATACTGTTTTTTTTTCTTTTTTTTTTTTACTGTGCGGTGGGTGGTCGACTGTTGTTGTACAACTTCAGTAGGATCCCATTAATCATCCCTCTAAGTTTTGTGTCTGATATGTCTCTCAACTATACCTCTCCACCCTTTGTGAAATATTTCACTTCGTATGGTCCTAGCCAGTGCATTCTTATCTTTCCTGGGTGCTGAAGCAATTTGTTGTTGTACATTAATACTAGATCTCCTTCCATGAAAGTTTTCTTCTTGATGTGTCTATCATGACAAGATTTGTCTCTTTCTTTCTGAACTTGTTTGTGGAACCCTGCTAAGATCCAGTATTCCTCCATGGTCAATAACTTATTTAGTTTCTCCTGTACTATTCCTCATTCTGTCATATGTGTGATCGTTGCTACTTGCAAGCTTAGTACTAAAAATTCTAGTGGCACCACTTCTTCTTGGCCATAGACCAGTTTAAATGGCGCGTGCCCTGTCAACTTTTTGCACGTAGTCCTGTAGGCCCATAATACTACTGGTACTTTGAGGTCCCATTTGTCCTTATTAATGTTACAGATCTTTGTCAGCGCGTTCTCCAGGATTTTGTTAAATGATTCCACTATTCCATTCACCTGTGGGTGATATGGTGTGATCTTCTCATGATGGACTTCGAACTCTTCAGTCATAGCGTTGATGGTGTTTTTTATGAAGTGCATGCCTTGATCTCTCATAAAAACTCTTCGGTACCCAAATCGAGTGATTACTTGTTCAAATAAAAAGTGTGTTGTTGTTTCTGCGCTGCAATCCTTCACTGGTGCGGCTTCCGCCCATCTTGTTAGGTACTCCATTGTGGTGATAATGTACCTAGCTCCTATTCTTTTTGTTGGTGGGTTGATTGGTCCCACAAATTCTATTTCCCACTTATAGAATGCCTTTAATGTTACTTGTGGTCGTAATGGCATCTCTTCCCTTCTGTTGGGTTTACCTACCCTTTGACAAACATCACATCTTTGACAGTACTCCTTTGAGTCTCTGTCAATCATCATCCACCATAGTCTTGCACGTAATACCTTCTATGCGGTAGCTTCACTTACGTAATTTCCTCCTGCTATTCCCTCATGGGCTTCTACTAAGACTCTCAGCCTTTCGTTCTCTAACACGTACCTTTGCAAAATTCTATTTGCACCCATTTTCTATAAGTGTCCTACAATCAGTTGATAGTCTGTGGTGCGGACTACTAGGTTTTTCTTCTGCACAGTGTTATATTATTGCGATGCATTCCCTGTGCTCAAGTACTAAATAATATCTATTAAGTATTCATCAGCGATATGGACTAAGAATAATTGTGCATCTGGGAAGTTGTCTTCTAAGTTCATAGGTTCTTCTCCGTTTGTGACCCTTGATAGATGGTCAGGTCTTACATTCAATTTTCCTGGCTTGACTATTACTTAAAAGTCAAATTATTGAAATAGTAGTAACCATCGACAGATTCTCCCCCCCAACAATGGCTTGTTGACTAGGTATTTCAGGGTTGAGTGATTTGTGAACATCTTAAAGTGTTTCCATAATAAGTAATGTCTGAACTTTTGCAGTCCATAGACCATAGCTAAGCCTTCCCTTTCTGTAGTGTTAGAGTTTTGTTCTGATTTTGATAACTTTATGGTTGCAAATGCTATGGGGTGATCCAAGTCTCTCACTCTTGGTTGCACCAAGATAGCTCCAAGTGCTATGGATGATGCATCTACACGCACGTGGAATGTCTTCTCCCAGTCTGGAAATAATAATATTGTTGCAGTCACCATATTTTCCTTCAGGGTATCCAGACCATGTTGACACTTGTCGTTCCACTGAAACTTTGTATCCTTTCTTAAGAACTTTTCCATGGGTGTAGTAATCTACGTGTACCCTTTGATAAATTTCCTATAGTATCGTATGTGTCTCAATGTCGCTCTTAGATGACAGACTTTTTTTGGTGGGGGTAAGTTCACAATTACTGCAATCTTTGCAGGATCTACTAATAAACCCTGTTTGCATACGATATGGCCCAATAGTATCCGAAACGGTGTTCCAAATATGAATTTCTTTATGTTCAGTGATATCTGGCACTGCCTGTATCTTTCTAACATCACGTGAAAGAATTCTACATGGTATTTCAACAAACTGTATACTGTCCAATCTTCCAGGTATACCTCTAGGAACTAGTGGATGAATTCCTTAAATGCAATGATGACTACACTAGAAAATATTTCTGGTGCATTCTTTAGTGCAAATGACATGACTTTGTACTGGTAGGATCCCCATTCTGTCGCAAAGGTGGTCTTGTATCTGTCTTCCTGTGCTATCTTAATCTAATGGTAACCTGAGAATCAATCAGTGAATGAGTAAGCTTCATGTCCACCTATGTTCTCTAACACTTCATCTATGAAAGGTGTAGCAAATGGGTCATCTAGGCATGCATCGTTCAACTTCCTCAAGTCGACGCATATCCTTATTCCTCCTTGTTTTTTGTCTTTAACTACTATCGGATTTATCCATTCTGATTCTTTGACCGGTTCTATGATTCCGGCTTCGAGCATCCTGTCGATATCATATTTGACTTTCTGCTTATATATTGGGTTTAGTCTATATGGTCGATGTTTGATCGATCTCGCTTCAGGTTTGAGTGGTATATTCATTTCTCCTATCTCTCCGGCTATACCCTTCATCTCTGTAAATGTTGTGGGAAACAGGTCATTGTACTCACACAACAACTCTATTATGCTTTCTACTATCTTATCATCCCAGTAATCTCCAATGATGGCCATTTTGGGATTCTCTACTGTCCCAATGTTGACTTTCTTTACTTTGATCGACGTGGAAATAACTTTTGATTTGATAGGTGGTCCTTCCACTTCTCTTTCACCTTCTTCTTCTTCGATCTGAATATCGCATGGATCGTCTTCATCTGGTGCTTCCTCTTGCACATGGTAACATGACAACATTTCCTTAACTGTCTTTTTGTTTTGTTGTTGCTCTTCAGTTATGAGCTCGACTTCCAGTTCCTTGATGAATATAAATCCTCTTATATGTTAAAGATCTACATCTATGTTGGGGTTTTCATGTTTGAATGAAAAAGTGACTGTAAAATTATGTTGCAATGTCGCCCAAGTCGTAGTTCCTTTGCACAATTCCTGGTCTGTATACCAGTTCACTGGTATGCCCTCTAGAGTGTGTATGAAATGATGAGGCCATTCCTATGGGAGTGTCATTTTCCATAATTTTTTGCACTCCAAGTGTTCTGTTGGTGCCCCTTGTCCATCATACTTCTGTTGTTTGTTGTTTTTTTGTTCTGTGCCAAACCTTATGCACAATAACCGCTTACATCCATACCAATCCATGATTGTCTCTTTGTGTGTGCCCCACCATCTTGCAGGTGTGGCCTTGAGTGCTATATCAAGTGATAATAGTCTCTGATTCTCTAATACTTTTTCTTCATATTGTGCCAAGAATGTTTCCAAATCGTTTATTCCATGGAAACTGGGTGGTTCCCTTACCTATGTGCCTACCCATCTTACTACATGGTCTATTTGTGCACATCTTCTCATGGAAACTTCGTGTAGCCTTTGTTGCCAGTTCTCTAAACTGATATTTGAGTCTGTTGCACATGAAGTAATTCTCTGCCAACTGAGTATCCCATTTGTAGTTGGGTTCATGTAATCCTCATTGCGCACAGTTGTTCTATACAACTGGCTAATTTCCTCTAAGTTGAAGCAAGTATTTTCTACAAACCTCTCCCCTTCTGATGGATCTAATGGCGCGATGACCCTGTATTATCCTGACTCAAACATCATCTTTCTTATCTTGAAATTGATTATGGCCTAGTTGTCAAAATCCCAATCCAGACCAAGAAACGCTGGATATGGTGTTGTTCTGTCCACTATTTCAATGACTTCAAAATATTCTTTAGTGCGTACTCCATCCAGTTCTACTATCACTCCTTTCAGTCTACCAATTGGTAGGACTCTGTGTTGGTTTGCTAGTTTTAGTTGAATAGGTGAATATCCTAATGTGGGCTCTCCCATGCATTGCCATGTATTCTTTGGTAATACATTCACTTCAGATCCTAGATCCAGTATGATATATCCCATGTTGAAATATCTAATTTTGGCATTCAGTCTGAACTCCCTACTCATTCTTCTCCTTGTATGTAGGTGATTGACTGTCATTTGTTCTAGTTTTCCTTCTGTTTTGATGCTACATTTTTCTAATATGTTTTGCAATATATTCACAGATGATGGATCATTTAATACTTTCACACGTGATTGCAAAAAGGATTTGATTGTACTTACTTATCCCATGGGTTTCATTTTTTTGGTATGATCCAATAGCGGAGGCATCTCGTGCTCCAGTTCTTCCTTTCTCTTCTGTGCCGTTGAAGTCAATGCCATGTATTCCTTCTAAAATTCTTGTCTTGCTTCCTTAAATATTGCCTTCTTGTTCTTCACGTCAAACTATTTCCTTGGTTCGACGTTCCTCTTCTCCCATTTATTTTGTGTTGGCTCTTGTTGGCATGCATCGTTCCCTATTTTAGCTCCTTCGCAGGTAACTATGTTGATGTCCCATCCTTCATCCCTCGCTTCAGCTGAAATCCATTGAACATTCTAGTTGTTCTGGTTCTTCTTTTCCTATATCTTTACTAGTAGTGTTGGACATTCTTATGTGTCGTGATCTAATGTGCGACAATACATACAATTCATTGGTGGAAGTGAACATTCTCTTGCATAATGTCCTGGTTATTGACAATTGTGACATACCACTGGTCCTCTACCTCATCCAAAACCTCCTCTGACTCATCCTCCACCTCTGTAGCCTGCTCGATCTCCTCTCGGTGCGTTATACAGAGGCGCCTGACTATACTGTACAGTATTGTACTGAGATTGTGTTGTGTTGTACTGCAGTTGCACATTATTATATGGTTGTTGCGCAGTATGATGCAGACCCCCAAACCCTCAGGTCCAAAGTCCATGCATGATTTTTCTAATCTACCCTTTGAGTCTAATTGACTCTTTGGGTTCCCCTCGGGAAATACCCTTCACACTCAACAATGTATCCACAGGTCCTTATGGGTTGAGCCCACTTGAGCAAACATTAGGCACCAACTCAAATATTCCGATCAAGCAAGATGATCACACCTTTCACGATTTCAAAACTTTGTATTTCACGACTTTGCGACTTCTCCTTCTGAGTTTCTCGACCCTTCAACTGCCGAAACCTGAAATACCAATTTGCCGAAATTCTTATCGCGTTTCGCGATTTCGGGAATCTCGGGACAAAAGACCCCAATCCCTTGTCCTTGAAAATGCCAAAATACCGAGTCCTGACACGTTCCACGAAGGTTGGCCCCACAATGGACTTCTCACTTCATCAGGATTTCGGACTTCGTGATTTCACGAATCCAGATGCAAAGCTCCCAACTCTCTAACCTTCAAACCCCAAAATAGTCAACAATGATTGACTCTGCCTTTTTTACAAGGGCACACCACCTGTCCACTCAACCACTTCCTGTCTCTGACGTAGACTCCTACCACTTGTCACTCTTTTAGGTTTTCGGGACTCTCACTCCCAAATCACTGTCTCCTCTATTTCCCGACACCCGAAGTGTCAAAATCTCGAAACTCCAATCCAAATTCGGTTGCAACTCGCGACTTCGGGACTTTTGTTCCATTGCACTCAAATCCTCGTCATCAGGATCCCCTAAATGTCAAAATGATATGAAGGCTTGTGAAAAGCACAATCAACGGTCCACGTTGATTCTAGATCCTAGAGTGGTAAGCTTGCCTGCCTCTAGCCACCCTGCAATTTCCTTGGATCCTACGGTCCTCGTGATTTCGGGAATTCTCCGCAGAGAATTTCGACCACTCGTTGCTCCTTGATAAATCCTGTGAAATAAACCAAGGTTCTTCCACTGGAACTTAACTTCCTGCAAAGCGACTTCACTTCACCTTCCTTTGAAGTATTTCAAAGGTGCTAACCCTCCTGAGCTTTCTTTGCAAACTCAAGTCTTCAAAACGACTCCTGCACGCACTCCTTGCGGAAATCCTTCAAATACTTCTAGGTATTTGATTCTCTCGAGTATGTGCACTTTTATACAACAACATTCCTTCAACTCTCCCCTTGGTTGATAAGTTCTCAGCTTTCAACCGGCATGTTCACACCTTGCATGGCTCCTGTGTCTCACCTATACTTTTGTGGGAATGAGAACAACGGTATATTTCCTGAGATTTTAGAGATAAACTCTGAACCTCCATCAACGCACTCCTTGCGAACGATTTCACTGCACTCCTTGTAGGAACATCTCACTCAGGTTGAGAAACAATTGAAACCCATTCTCTCTCTTTTTCATAATTCAAACATTCAACATGAAATCATACATTCACACAATATTAAAGTAAATTTATAACAGAGAGAATAAACAACCATAAGCATATCATTCAGCATGTATACATAGAAAGCATCATAACACCATGAATCTGAATCAAATCTCTTTTCATTAATTCAAACTTTTGTACATGGGTTCTTCTCTACAACTTTCTACTACAGCTCTCTTGTTCTACTCTATGCTCAGTGATCTCTAATTATTAATGTTACAATGATACAAAGGTGAGGGTGTCTATAGTCGGTTTTCCCTCCTACGCTCTAAACTATCTAATCTGGAATTTAAAATCTACCTACTTTCATTAACTATGCATAAATGCCTCTACCTACTACAGATGAGAGAAAATCGCTCATGATCTACTTACATCCTCTGAAATATAAATGCACGGTACGCCTTATTACATTAATATTTCAAAAACATTCCAAAACACTTTTGCAACCTACTGAAATGTGTTGGCGCTCATCCCAGTTGCCTTCCGCCTCCGTGCTCGCTTGTTGATGGCGATGCTCCTACATCATAGTATTATACTGCTGCGGCACAATGTTGTATGGAGTTGGAACTGAATTGAACTGTGGTGTAGTTTTCCCCGTCATCATTTATTCCTGCACTCTATGTGCATCTGATGTCCTTTCTCGAATCAAATCCCTAGTTCTACAATATTTGTCATTTTGTCCTACTGAATTACAAAAGGTGCAATATGAAATCTTTGGGACTGTCTGGTATTTCTACATCATAGTGCAGTGATAAGGATCGTGACCTGGTTTCTTGCAGATTTTGCACCATAATCCTCATGTTGGTAACGGATTTGGCATTCATGCTGCCATATACTACGCGAATGTTGGACATTTGTTCTTGTGGTGTCCTTTCGTCCTGCATGTGGTACACCAAACGTCTTCTTGTTTGCCCTTACTCTTATTCTGGTTTAGCTGAAATGTTAAGTTCTTCAGATCCTCCTTCAGTTCTTTGATAGCTGGATTTGTTTGTTGATACTGGTTTTCTTCCAGTTCCAGAGCTTTCTGCAAAGCCCCTACCTACGTCTGAAACTTTTGTTTTCACAATGGGTATCTTGAGTGTGGGAGTAGTGAGTTGAAAAACAGGTGTCGATGCTGCATATCGGTCATGAGATATTTTAACTTTCCCTTCAATTGCTTGAATCTCTGATCAATATCCCATATAGAATCTCTTGGTTTCTGTCTTATTTTGATCATCTCGTTCATGTACTGATCCTATGAGCTCAGCTTTTGGAATTCATTTATCAGTAACTTCTTAATGTCTATCAGTGTCCTTGTCATCCCAGGGGCACTGTTTGCATCTAGACTCGTGTACCAGTCTAGTGTGCGGTATCTTAACATAATAGATAACTGCGTAAGTTTGGTATATTCATCAATGATCTACTTTTCTTCCCAGATATTTGAACAAATGAAAAAATGTTTCTTGGGGTATTTTGTTGTTTCTCCTCGAAATTCTTGTAACCTGATGGTGGGATCATGTCCTGCCATTCTGAATGCTGAACTACTACCTCCGTGAGATGTAGTTTTCTGACTAGTGATACCTGAACTGGCTCCTCTAGTTGTTGTCCTTGTGTAGATGTACTTCCTATTGTCTGACTGCTTTTGAACTTCGATTGTCTAAACAATGGTGTTATCTTTGGTTTATTAGTCGCACATGGGTTTATGGGTTCACACTGACATTAATATGGATAAGATTACTGCCTTCTCTTCCTGCTCTTGGACCTCTCATCTTCCTCTCATATGTTGTGCATAGGATTTCCTCAATATTATCCATAACCCGAAGATCCTCTACCTCTTCCTCATCACTCGCCAAGCCTTACCTCACAGTTATGACTCTCTTCTTGGTATTCACCTTGTATTGGTAGTGTACTCCGCTACGCGTCTTTGCAGTTGTCACCATAATCCACTTGATCTGGTCATCATCCATCATGATTGGGTCCAAGGGTTCCTCCTTCTTGTCTTTATCCTTTCCTCCTTCCATTTCTCCTCTCTCTGTCAGTGCTTCCCCTCTTCCCCCATGCATGCAGAGAAGTTTAGCTGTCTGAATCCACTATCAGTACAACTTTTTTATATAGTAGTATCTTAATAGAAGTATACAGCGATCTAATGGACCTTCCTCGAGGTCCTTGTAAAAACTCGTGTTTCGCTGCGCGGGTGAATTTGTTGTTCACCTGTTGTAGCTGCTCGATCTGTACCATAGTCTAATATAACTGTCGAATCTGGTTCGTTGTGTGGTTGTCCTTCAACCTTAGTATCCACTCCTGCAATAGATGTGGAAAATCACAGAAAAAGACTTCATGCAAATCCGTAAACACATATTTCTCAATATATTTGTGGGGTGTTACTCTAGGGTTTCTATTGTCTTTCTATGCAAACTCTATCTCTTTTGTCCTTATCCAAGTTTTGATCTCTTCTTTTGTGGGATTCCACGGTCTCAACATCCCCTTTTAATGGCTCATTGTTCTCCTTCTCTTTACTCTTACTCAACCTATCTCATCTTCTCAATCCTCTTATGTTCCTACCAATGGAAACAAAACCATTTGTTGGTTACTCTTTCTATTTTTTCCAAGTTTGTATTGACCCAAGGTTCATGTCTTTCAGGTTTCCAACAAAGCCTCTATAACTATCGGCCCTCCTTGTAAAACAGAAGGAAACAAAGCACACAGAATGCGTTGCACAGTCTCACCTGAGATAACTTTAATGGGTGTATGTAAGAATCATGTGTTTACAGCCTAAGATTGAGTGAGAGATATGAGAATTGTATATTGAATCACTATTATAATCTGTAAATGCAACATACTGTCATTTGCGAATAAGAAGGAAATTGAACAACTCATTCATTAAGAATAATAATAACTACTAAAGACAATACATATATGCATGCATTCATCACACAACATAGATGTTACCATGGTTCACCCCCTCCTGGTCTACATCCACAAAGATCTGGATCTTGGCTCTTTTATTATAGTATTTCCACATCTACAACGTCGTGCGTTATAGTTCTTCCCAGTTGAGTAAGACTTATATGAGGTGTACTAGATCACATAAGGCTCCTCAAACTGCGAACTAACCCTCAATATCTACCCTCCTTCGTTCCCTCTAGCTCAAAAACTTACAAAATAGGTCATACAACAAAATATTACATAATCGCTCGCTACAATACTTCTCTTTGTAATGACACTAGTCTCTCTAAAATTAAAAACTCGCTCCATTATGATACCTAAGTATCTATATTTATACGTTTCTAGCTCTTCAGCCATTACAATACATTACCAAAACCCTAACCCTACAATCGTTAGGTCTTCCCTAGATGCGCACATGTTGTTCTTCCTTCCAACTGTCACTTTCCTCGCGCATGCTTTCTTTCCCAAAATCATTTTTCTTTCCACTTTGGCCTGCCTCCAATAGTCCTTTTGAGGCCCTAAACAACATGTTTTGGTCCCACCACAGTCATATTTTAGGATTTATCCAAAGTGTGATAGAAAAATGTGTAATCCTCATATATGCATTTCAAATGATCTATCATGAACCCCAAACAGACGTCGTATGCAAAAGTTACACACTTGATAAGTTGAAGTACCAAGTACCCCCATTAGGTCCCGCAAACCTTTTGGTGTTTGATCTTTCGAGGTTAGGGTTTTGGATTTTATTTATGATAAAAATGCCTCTAGAACCTCATCTTAAAAGTCATCATCTTCTTGCAAATGAGTTTAGACATCACATCTCTTCTTAGAGATAAGTAGCCACCTCTCGGGCGAGTCATTCACTCTAGAGATAAGTTGCCACCTTTCTAGCGATTCATTACTGTATCTCTATGTTTATTGCAATATTTATGTGTATCTTACAATATCTCTGTATATTTAATTGTTACATCTATGCCTTCATTTTTTTCTCAAAATAATATGGATCAGTGGTATCAGAGCATGCTACTCCTTTTTGTTTCTTGTGCATGTCCTCGACGAGGTCAGGATATAGAGAGTTGGGTCTTGAGCTAGTTTCCCTCGAGGATAACCACTCTCACCAGCCCAAGCGGCCTCCCATGGAAGAAGATAAGAGGAATGAGGGATTATAATATCCCATCAATATGTTTCTCATCAAAGCCCTCGTGCAATAGAGGAACAAGATGTTGGAGAATGTTTCCCAATTCCTTCAATGCTTGTCGACAATAACATCCACGTCTTTGTCAATTAGTCGCTTTGCAAACAATACCCCATTCAAGGTACAAGTTAATTTTGATATTCCAATATTTTAATGTCATATTGATGCAGATGCTTTGGAAAAATGGTTAAATTTGATAGAAGGTTATTTCTTTGTTCACAATTTTTCTGATAGATAAAAGATCACCTTTGCACTCCTTAAGGCTCTCCCCCATGTNCATAGCAATGATCACTCATTGCTATGTTGAAAAATGGTTAAATTTGATAGAAGGTTATTTCTTTGTTCACAATTTTTCTGATAGATAAAAGATCACCTTTGCACTCCTTAAGGCTCTCCCCCATGTCAAACATTGGTGGGAAACTTATTGGGAGAAAAATTCCATAGAGGATTCTGGAATATTTGGAGCCGATCCCACTTGGGATTTTTTTATGGATGTTGTCAAGGAGAAATATTACCTCATGGAAAGCAATGATAACCAGTACATTATATGGACCACACAACATCAAAAAGGGTACAAAACAGTGTTGGAGTTCATAAATAACTTCCATGCCTTGCGCACCAAGATGGGTATCAAAGACTCTGAGCGACATTTGGTTCTGAAATATCGCGAGGATATACATAGGTACATCCAAATCAAACTGTAGTTTCTAGACATCTCATCATTGGGATCTTCTTATACATATGTTTTCAAAATCGAGCATATCTATGGTAAAGGCAGCCCTAACGCGTATAATAGTCAAACTCAATATAACTTATCCAAGCCACAGGAAATGAAGAGCAATGGCAAGACGAAGAAGGGCACTGGGAAGTGGTGCAACTTCCACAAAATCCCTTGGCACAACATCTATGAATGTCGCTTGAAACAATCATTAGTGGCTAAGCTCAAAGAAAAATAGTTGAGCCCTGACTTGGACTCTGATTTAGAAAATAATAAAACAATACAAATAGTTCATGTAGAACTGATTGCTATTGTCATGACCACAACAATCCAACCAGAAGAACTAGAGGATCATGAGGAGTAAGAGTGCCTTTTCCATTCATAAATGTGGGTCAAGGGGACCCCGCTACATTTTATTGTTTATAGATGAAGCCAAAAGTACCTCATCTCAACAGAGGTCATCAAGCAGTTGGATTTACCGACGACACCACACTTGTAGCCATAAAACATTGAATGGCTCTGCAAGGGACAAGATCTCCATGTCAGCCAACAATGCTTCTTGTCATACAACATCGAAACCTTCAAGGATGAGGTACTGTGTGATGATTCCCCATTGGAAGTATGTGATGTTCAATTAGGCTAGTCATATATGTGGAGGCATCATTGTTTTTATGAGTCTCTACCCCATAGCATCATTGTTACTCTGGGGGGTCACCTCTATAGGATACCAGAGGTAGTTCCGACTATTGTACCAAAAACTAGTGCCGCAAAATAATCTCTCATACCATAAAATTTATCCTCTTCACAACCTGGTAATAAGATAAGTACATTGCAAACACTACAGCCACAACCCAAGACCCTTCTATCCAGCAGATGCATATCAACAAGATTGTATAAGAGCACCAAGATATTATTTTTGCACCTACGAGGGTGCCTCCACACTACCTAGTCAAATCAATTTATAATAAATCCCTTCCTATTCTTCATGATCCATATTCACCAATAGATTCCTCCCACACTCAGGAAGATCATGTAGCTAGATTGGTTAATAACATCCTTCAACAAGCTAAGCAGAGTTTCTTCTTCAATAAGGAAAGAAACTCACTAAGGTTCAAATTTAGCAAATGATTCCTCGAGGACTTGATGCAATGGAGACCATTTCTTCCTAAGGTGGTAGGATCGATCCAAGTTTAAATCGGTGGCCACCCACCTACTCCACTGGCTCAGAATAGGGGTTTTCGCCTTGGAATTTTTTTTACATCTTTTTGAGTCCTAAACTTTCGGGGCCATTTTGAGGCCTCGTATTAGAAAAACAGGACCGCAAAGCAATAAAATAAAACAAATGCAGAAACAAAACATAGAAGACACACAATACAAGAGAGACATAGATTTACATGGTTCACCCAGTGTGGGCTACGCCCACCAGAGAAATTGCCAGGTCCTTCCTTTATTATTATCCAGCAAATGAAGGGATACAACCTACAACAAAACTTGTTGTAACTTCCTCTTCTTTCTCTCACAGTCTCCTCTCCCATAATACAATATTCACCATCAATCATAGCCATCATACATTTCCCTCATAAAAGAGGGTTGCCTTCTAGGGAAAAAAACCCTAACATAATCTCTACCGTTAGATCTGCGACCTTATAATGA
>SNQJ01S0176820.1:11860-31762 GCA_010110895.2 Picea sitchensis | reverse complement strand
TGATTAGCCGGACTTTCTGACCTTGGTGGTAACCTGTGAGGAGGAACTTTTCCCTTGACTTTTATACTTTAACCTCTTCAAAACCCCAGGTTACCGGGGACGTCTCCCCTGGGTTAACCTCCCCATTGAGGTGACATTGGGTGGGGAAGGTTCTTGTTACGCCAATTTGGCCTCAATCCTTTAGCCTTTAGACCTAGCTACAAACTGTACGATAACAAGACCGTCCCCGGCCTATCACCTTTCGTTGCTTCCTCTAGTCCTCGTTTAAATGAAAAAGTTTGGTCAGTAAAGGTGCCCTATTAAGTCTAATTGATTTTATTCCTATGGACTAAGTTAAATTAAGCTAAAAAGTGTGTTAAGGAAAGATATTGCTTGCCCAAGAGTGTGTAACTGTCCCAAAACCGAAAATTACAAGTTTGCCAATGTGAAGTTCTTAAACCATAAGATAAAACATGAAATAAAGTAAAGAACTTGAAAACTTGCTGAAGTGAAATGTAGATTGTTTTACACCATTCACATGTCCATGTTGCTTGCAAAGTAAAAGATAAATGCCTGAGAAATAAGACTTGCAAGTAAAACGAAACTTAAAGCATGAGATTATACCTTTTCCTCCATGGGCCTAAGCTAGCATTAGTATGTGTGAAATCTACTTCTAGATCATTTTAATCCATTGAGCATAAACACATTAGAAGCAAATTACTAAGCTAGCCATACGATTTTGGGGGTTGGCTAGGCCAATTTCACTCCAAGGTGTAGGCAACCAAAAGAATGTAAAATCTTGCTTGAAATGAAAAACCAAAATAAAAACCACTCACAATGGCACAAGGTGGAGGCAAGCCTTCCTATTTTGTGCCAAAGAGGGTTGGAAAAGAAATAAACTAAAATTAAAGCAACCTAGCCACACAACCTTGTCCTAATGACAAGTGGGGCCAAGAATAGAAATGCAGAAATTTAAATGAGATCCTAGCCTTACGATTTTGGGGGTTGGCTTTGCCAAACTCACACCAAGATGTAGGCACCAATACAATTTACAAAAAACAGAAATTTAAAAGAAACGAGAATGCAAGCCACTTGGGGACCCCCTTTGGGCTTGCGACAATGCTAGAAAAGAGAGAGAAAGGTTTGGGTGTTGTTACCCAACCAAAGGAATGGTCCTTTGTGTGTTTGATGGCTGAAATTGGGCAGCACTTCCCCTTGATCTGGCGAAAACCTACAAAAAACAACAAGCTATTGCTTGCTGGAAATGCTGCAAAACACACACAAAAGTTAATAAAATTTTTGTTTCTACACAAAAAATTTCTACATAAAAATTTCAGCAAAGTAGATTGATGTATTGACCTATTCCAGAGTGTTAGCAAACCAAAAATTGAATATGTATGAACAGAAAATAGAACTAAGAAAAAGAGGAGTTTAAGATAGGTTATGAAAGAAAGCTTCCAACTTGAAACCAACCTTGCAAACCCTTGAAGCAACCTGCAACTTATGAGACAAATGTGAGATAAGAGCAAACAAATGGTGAGAGAAATAGATAGTACAAACTAATTTGCACTACCTACTATCCTACTCAAATAGATCTACAACTACACTATTGCAAATCTATCCAAACAAACTAGTTTGCTTAGATATCTACTCTATATCTCAAATAAAATCCACAAGCAACGATATCACCTCCACTCCAAGTGCAACCAAGACAAAATCTCATGTACACCAAGGTCCTCCAAAGCTCTTTATTATTACCAAATGAGGAAGTTGCAGCAACTAATTGCTACAAGTTCCTCTCCAAAATAGAGCAAGAGTGAGTGAAAGCAAGATGGAAGATGAGAGGAGTGAAACAAGAATTTGGTAGCATAACAATAGCTCAATAGATGGTGAGGAAATGAGGGTGAGAGGGCCTTCTTTTATACTTGGAAATGCAAAGTGACCCCTCTTGGATCAAAGCCAAGTGTCAAACACCAAGCCAAATTGATGATCTCAAAGAGGGGTCGCAATTCTAGGGTTTGGGCATGGATAAATGAGGTGGAAAGGGTGAGATGGAGTGGGGCCTATCCAAATGATGAGGTGGTAGGCTAGGAAGGGCGCACACATGGAGAGAGGGGCCCACAACTCAAGAAAATGCATTTGCAAAGGTTTTTTCATGAGAGGGGGGCACAAATCCCCTAGGGGGGTGTAGGTGTTTGAGTGAGTTATGAGAGAGGGGGGTGTGTAAAGGTTAGAAAGGGGTTTGGGTAGGCTAGGAAAGTGTTTACTCATCATCTTCCACCTTTACCTTACTCAATTTGCTCATAATTACAAAAATGACATTTTTACTATGTCATGACTAGCAATTAAAATTGTTGTTTTGACTGACTAAGACTCCCTATGGACAAACACCTAGCAAAAGTTGTCCAATTGAGTTGAAACTTGGTCCAAGGGTGTAGGGGGTCTCGTTCCATTTCTTTTGAGCACAAATACCCCTAGCAAAATCCCAAGGACCTAGTTTTTACATTTTTAATCAAAAATTAATTAATTAAATTACCCAACCTTAGGCAATTTTCATTAATTAAAAAAAACCTATCTAGACTCAACGGAATTCCACGAAACTTTGAGAGATGTCTTACATGGTCATTTACATCATTCTTAAACACTAGCTACCAGAGGACGAAACCATTAGAACGCCTTTCACCACTTTGGAGGAATTATTGTGGGAGTGAAAAACTCAAGGGAAATTAATAAGGYTGGTTAGGCCAAATTAATAACCTGAGGAAAAAAAACACTCAGTGAAAGGGACTCCTCTAATGATGAATTCCTAAGGTACTGACCTAACCATGATCCATGTAGACCTATTACATTATTATCCCACGTAGGGGAGCGGAAATTTCATTTACAAAAATATGTGTTGAAGGGCAAAAATGCCTTGTAGAACCAGGAAGTCTCTGACTTGGTAGCATTTGATGATGCATATCTTCATGGTACATGGAGTTGACCCCCTAGTTGAATAGGTGGTCAAGAGGATCATACCTGGAAATCTTGATCTCTCCGTTGGCGCTAATGGCAACAAGATCCTTAACTTTCTCATCCTTGGATAGATGCACAATGACTTCCCTCACACCTCTCTAGCTCTCTCACACCTCAAGAATGAAACAATGAGTGAAAAACGCAAACACGCGGACTCTAAAACCCCTTCCGGCGCACTTTTTCCGCCCTTTTAGGAAAGTGTCACGAGTTTTTGCAAGTGTCAGATGTGTCGCGACACATTCTCAACAAAATATTGCCCCCCTAAAAAAATCGACGATATATCCGATATATCGCTGATATATACAGCACTGGGTTAAACCTCTATATCACTCAGTGTCTACATTAAAATCTGCAACAATTCTACTTTTTAAACCTTATTTGATGAAGGCTCTTTGTAGTTTCGATGAATTATTTTAAAATATGGAGATGCAGAATGCACTCCATTACTGTTACTTGTATCATTTATGTATATATCTGTTCTTTACCTGGAATTGGTCACTCGTGACATCAACATACTTCTTTTTGTGCTGTAACCCTTTCTAAATAAAGATTTGCTTCTTTTATAATCCAGTTTGAGAAAAATTGGTTAAAAACTAGATCTTTCAAACTGCAAACCATGGAACCTTCCCTTCTTTTGGTAGTTTCTATGGCAATGGCATTGTCAGAAGGTTTGAGATCTAAGAGCACAATTTCAGTGGAAAGACTAAACATTAAATAATAGGATAGCTTTTCTTTAGAAGTGGAGAATTGAAAAAAAATAATAGGGTTTCTAAATTGGTTTAATACAATATACTATATAGGCAATACACGCATAGATCAGATATCATTTATGGAAGCAGTTCAATTTACCTGCCACAGTTAAACAAGTAATGCACTCAAAAGAAGAAATGCTAAAATTTTAAAAAAAAAAAAAACATCTTTTACCTGTTTAATGTTCATCTTTCAAATGGAGATATTTGTAGGTATGACTTACAGTGTGCAACTGTAGCTTGGCTGTTAGAATGGTGCCAACCAATATTGTACCACCAAAGACGATTCCAGTAGCAATAGCAAATGCCTTTCCAACTAGAGTAAACAACGTATTAGAATCTCTCCACTTTAGATCAAAATAATAAGATAAATTATATCTACCACGGAGAGATTTCTTGTTAAGACATTTTTAAAGAACATATTTCTCTTTGCAGTCCTACAGGTCATTAATTGAAACAGAAAGAACAACATATGGCATTCTAAAAGGTCCATAGTTAAGTTTAGAAAGTCGAGCTAATAAATAGCCATAACGGTTTTGTTTCCTCCAGCATAATAACATCCCTATTACAATGGGACCTTCTCTAATATACTTTTGTAATGCTATATGTACTACAGAGCAGATGCACTTAAACAAAACAAAACAAATTCATTTAGTACATATTCATAATGGCATTTCCATTATATCTTTGTTATTTGATCACTTCATTCTTTTTCCAAGAAAAACCTCGTGGAGAAAGGGATGATTTCCCACATTCATGGATGGCATCCATGTTTGCATCAGCATAGACTAGATTGCCTCACCCAGCAAAATTAGAGTCGGGCACCTACTAGCATAGAACTAGCCAAATGCCCAGCAACATTGGCAACAATAGGTTGAGCTAACCCCTTGGGCTGATTTTATCACTTCATATTAGCTAATGTTGGCCCATTAATTTTCATTGTATTAAGCTTGTAAAAACCATGATGTAATGCCTTTATGGATACTTCCAGATTGTCTTTAAATCATATAATACCCACAAATAGTTACAAAGAGCATAAAAAGAGGCTATTTACCCACTAAAGTGTAGTCTAGCAGACACCAGCAAGGTGATCAGGCTTGTATTAATGCAATAACCTGGGTTCGACACCCACCCACCCCTGAGTGGGTGCAGATTAGGCCAAGTGCAAGTCCTAGGTGCTTTGATGGCATAGATATGCCCCTCATAGCATGGCAGCTTAGCTAAAGAGATTAAATAAGAAGTATTTCTCAAAAAAAATATAACTAGCTGATTGATTACGACCACGCTAATCAAGTTACAAATTAATCAGAAATTCAGTATAAGGAAAGAATCAATTAGGACCTAATGTTTCTATTTATGTTCTTCATCCACTTTGTTTGTTCTCTCTAGAAGGGCATAATGAATGCTAAGTGAAAGTCTGCACTTGCAGAAGAGTCTAACACAGCCATTTTTGAATAATATTATCATTGTCAATATTGTGGGTCACTGGAATCTCCTTGGTACTACCAAGGAAAGGTAATTACATAGAGGATGCAAAGGAGATTCAAAGGTTTTATACAGTCATTGTTTTACTACTTTCTCCTCTTTCCCTAGATCACCTAAAAGGGGTCATGTGAAAAAATAATGCCAACTAGTGATTCCTATAGCTATTTCTAATAAGGAAGCTATATCGCTAGATAAGCCATTAAGGTTAAAATCAGCAATTGAGGACATGCAGAAAGGGAATTGCAAGGATAATAACACAAAAATAAATGTTAGTGTTTGTAAAAAAATGACCCTACTTAAATGTTATAACGGTCATGTTATCACACAAATTTGCACCGGCAGACCTGATTAATATAGACAATGAACCCTGTCACCATTGGAAGCCTCTCTGTTTAGACTGGTGCTTTTCCAGTCTTGGGGGGGGTGTATGCAGGGGTTGTATGCTGCCATCAAACCAATAAATCTACATAAAGACCAAGTCGATTAGCACACAAAAAACTCAAAGTGAGCTACCTGTGAGCTGTCAACAGCAAGGGTAAACTCTTACTTATTTCAAACATGGTTGGGATCAGATTTCAAGAGATAGTTGTAACAACAAATTAACAAAAACAAGTGAAGTGAATGTATGCCTTAGGTGAAGAAAACTCAAAAATTAAAATAAGTGCACCATAAACTACCATAACACTGCAAAACAATTAAAACAATAACAACCAACAGATTCAAGGAGCTAGAACAAAGCATAATTGGACCAAATCACATGTTACCCAAGAGATTGATTGCATCATAGTGAATCACAGGTGACAGGCTACCATCGATCTCCTTGCTTCCAGTAGAGGTAGTGGTCTAAGCTCTAGAGGATGAAAGAAGAAGGAACCGTCTACTGCTACAAAACAATCAAAGAATAAAACTGTCCAACCCTTCTACCTCCCTTCATACCTGTATATAAAGAACTGTTATTCCGTCCAACCAAGTCGCCCTAACTGCCAGTGGAGGGAAACACGGAACATACCACTTTTTGTCTTCCTCTACATGGCTGCCAAGTGAATTTTCTTATGACAAAAGCCTACTTTATCCTTAGTCCAAAGGGTAAGTCAAATCAGTGGTGATTTAGGTTGCTTTTCCTTGGTAATAAAGTTGTCTTTTCCACTTTTGTTGTCGTTTACTCAAAGCACAAAATTACCTTTTTACCACCTTAGGAATTAGCAAGTGTATCCTCCCACTGGCTCACCTTTATTAGTATCCTAAGCCATCTCTGTTAAGATGCTATTTTGATGAACCTTCAACTGGCATAAAACTGTGACTTACCCAAGGCAACTTCCTCTAATAACCATTAGCATGAAATTACACAGCTATTTGAATTACTTTCTGGCTGACTTCTTTAACTGTTTCAAACAAGTCAACCTTACTCTATTTGCTTGATCATTTCCCAAAATAACAATAAGAAAATTCTGTTAGTATCAACCATATCTTAGCTAGCTGGAACCTGGAGTTCAGTAAATAAACTTCCTTTCTTTGTGGGTCGAATGGCTGTCTAAAGTCTTTCTCCACAACCTTCATGCATGTGACTGCCACTATTTACTATTCTGTCTCACAGGAAACCTCCAACATTCAGTTCTGTAGCTGCTGTTTGAAAGGCTTTCTTGCTGTTTGGAAAAGATTTCCCTTTTTTGACTGCCTAAAACGACCTCTCCATACTGCTGTATGATTTTCCTTCATTGACAAAATCACTACTACCACATCATACTTGTGTTGGATTAAGCATATCTTAACCATCCTATTTCAAGGGACAAATGGCTGCTAAAAGGACGAATTTCCTGTAGCTGTTGTCCTCGAAATCTTGCTGTTATGACTATAATCTGGTTAAAAACACTCCTATTTCATCACCATAACTCCAAAATACAGTGCATGCTCCTCAAAATTGCTGCTGTTCGCATGGCTATGATCAGACAATAGGGTAAACTGCTTACTAAGGTGCCTTTACCTGATAACCTCAATTGTTTTTCCATGTAACAGTCAGTATATTGACAACAAGTGTCATCTCAGTGCACTGTTTCCAAGGTTATTAGCTGTTTCCAGAATTGTACTGCTGCAAACAAATCGCTATCCCACTGTCATATCCCGAGTACTGCTGCAAACAAATCGCTTTACAAGCTTTCCTGAGAATAAATCCCGACGTATGCTATTAGCTAATAGTTATCTCACATCAAATTTTCCATAAATGATCTCCCATCAAATTTGTCTTTGGAACAGCAAGTCTTTACTAAAGCAAAGATTTTGACCTCTTGATAAAACTGACATGCTTGGCAATTAGGACAACCAATCAAGGGAAGACAAATAACAACTTGATTAAAAGCTTTTCTTGCTTGACAATTTAGCAACAGCAGTTTGTCTTAATGCATTTTATTGCATGCATTGATAAGATGAGGAAAGTCAGCTTTGACTTTGAACTTCAAATATCTAACCAAGTGAGTCAAACTACCCCTTTTAGCTGGCATCTTTAGCATTCGATTTCATATTTTCTTGTTTTGCTAAACTTAGCCATGGCAAATTTGATCTAGGGTTCTCAGGTTGAAACTCACACTAATGGGAAACCCCCAACCAATTGCCAGTTGCCACATGTCACTCTAAGTAACAATCCAGCTGTTTACACTACTCTTAATTCAACACTCTTTCACCCACCAAGACCTTGACCACACAATCACTACCTTCTCAGAACCATGACATTCAACCTATACCAACCAATAAATAGAAACTACTAATTATGGCATGCCCAAAAAGCAGTCTTCCTCCAAAAAAGCAAAAAGCAAAAAGCAAGAAACATTGATCATGGAAGGGAGGTAGCATTCGTCTATCTTCTGAAAAAGATAAAAAGTAAAAAGTGGTCCAGACTGATCATCTTGCATGTAGGCAAAAGCAGTCTCATTGGACTCGTTTTTTTAAAAGGAATCCAAATATGTGCTTAGAAACAACATGAAAAACCTAAAAAGCACACTGCTAAAAATAGAAATTGTCATGAAACTGCTTGCATGTCGTCCGAAAAAGGCTCATCAACATCATGAGCTCACGAAGACTGGTGATATGTGAAAATATCTGGCATATGGGCCCCAGAACTCCAGCTACTGGAAAAAGGAAAACTGCTAAAAATAGCTATTTCTTTGAATCTGGTGAAACTAACTCTGGAATAGGTTCTAATCATTGTGAATGACTGGATGCATCTGAAATGGAACCAACTTGATGGAATCTCGCTAGATCTTAACCCTCTAGTTGCACAAGAAATCTAGGGGTTAGCAGTTCACCTTTATAAATATATGCATGGGTAATAAAGTGATGCATAGGTATGCATGGTGTCCTCTAGAATAGGAATTGAAGATCCACAAGAAATTTGAATAGGTAAAATAAATGACTAAATATTGAATGAACATGGCCTCTTACATTTAATAAAAGGTTTTATTATTCTACATTCAATGATAATAAATTGAGTAAATGTGGCTTCCTGAAACACGCATTGGATGCCAGCCCCTAGAATACCCTTGGTCAGCTTCGGACAGGCTCCCACAAACTCCGAATTTAGAGAATTCAACACATCTGATTCCCTGACAGGGTTTCCCAGTTGCGCCATGTTATCCCCCACTTTCAGGATAACTAGGAGATCATGTCTCGAGGCCCACAGGTCCTACACATGGAGTACCGAGAGCCGGATCGACTTTAGCATGGCCCTGGGGGGGGCATCTTTTCTCCCTTTCAGCGCCTCTACCTTGCCAGCAGCAGCAACATCCATCACCATTGGCTTGGTCTTGTGAAAGAGATGGTTCTTGCTCCATGAGGTAATGAGTCCGGGTATCATGGTATGTGTCACTCTGATCATCAAAACCTTTGAATATGTGCATTTAATTCATTTTGTTTCTAACAAATGCTTGGATCTTATACTTGCTCACTTGACCATGTTTGGGGGTAATGACAGGATGCCCTAGTAAGCATGTGTCCGTAGGTTTTGGTTTGCCACTGGGGGATTCCTGAAAAGCCATTGTCCGCTCCCGTCATAGCACCACTTCTTCATCTTGCTTCCCGCTCATCTATCCCATTACACTTGTCCGGGCACTGGGTTGACCTATCATTTGAGGATTGCACCTTACCTCGTGGGAAGAAGGGCCTAAAGGCATGTTATCCCCGATTTCTAGGGATAACTAGGAGATCATGTCTCGAGGCCCACAGGTCCTAGACATGGAGTATCAAGAGAGGGATTGACCTGAGCATGGCCCTGAAGGGCCCATGTTTCTTCTTCTTCATCAGACTTGTCCTGTCAGCAGCAACAACATCCATCACCTTCGGCTTGGACTTGTATTGGAGAAGACTCTTGCTCCATGAGGTAATATGTGTCATATTTGATCATTATAACCTTCAGATATATGCATCAAATTCCTTTCATTTCTGACGACTGCTTGGATCTTACACTAACCCACTTGACCATGGTTGGGGGGGATTGGCGGGGTACCCTAGTAAGCTTGTACCCATAGGTTTTGGATTTAGCCACCGAGGGGGATTTTGAAAACCATCGTCCGCTCCCCATCATATTATCATTTACATCTTATCTCCCATTCATCTATCCCATTCCCCTAGTCCGGGACATTAGGATGACCTATTTGTGGGGTTACACCTTATCCCACAATGGGAAAAAGGGGCTAAAGGCCTAGGGGTAAAAGCAAGCTAGTAGAGATAAAAGCCATAAAAATAAAACCTAGAGATGCACTTGAGGGGATCCCCCAGAGGCAATAAAAAGCCTCTCAATAAAGAAGCCGAGAGGGACAGAGAAAATAACAAACAAGACCTAGCCAAGAGGGATGGATGTCTCATCACGAGCCGACCATTATGTTCATAGGTACCTATGATTATGACATTTACGCCATTATCACGGTTACCAGCGGAGGTGACCCAGTTTGCATGGCCAAGGGAAGGGGTCTCATCATGAGCCGACCTTATCATCTGTGAAAGTACTTGTGGGTAAACATCATTTCTGGTCACCATGCCAAGGTAGTGTCCTCTCTAGTTAGACCTTGAAATAAAAATAAAAAGTAATAAAGAAAAGAAAGAATAAAGGCAATAAAGGGGCTTGGAAAGAATTGCATCCATAGGAGAAGGAAAGTTTCTAGAGGATATCGTCCAAGCCATGTAATATGATTTGGTGTGGTCAAAGGATGTCCACATCACCTCGTGCTACATGGCTTGGATGATATCCTTTGGGAACTTTTCTTTTCTTATGGATGTTGGCCAATAGGGCATTTTGTCTTTCTCTTCATCTTGGCATGGTAGGTCATTGTAATGTCTTTGAGCTATTAGATGATAATACTAGGGGTTTATGAATGCATTGGATAAAATTAATGATGAAGTATGATTGACATTACTTCGCGATCCCTAGGACTAATGAGCCCATGGAGGCCGAATTTTTTGATGTGCAGGACTATGCGATGGGGCCGGTACCAAGTGGACGTTACACATGGGAGATGATTAGTTGGACCCTCCATGGAAATTTGAAGAGCCCATCGAGATGGTTGTTGCAGGACCTCATCGGTGAGAGGAGAGAGATTGGTCGGTCTTTTGCACGAGAGAAGAAGGACATTCTCATCCGGGGCCTTGGTTGAGCCCGGTATTACAGGTGGTTGACCCAACTGCGGTGGAGCGTGTCCCTCGATGACCAGGGATGTCCTCTAGAGGTCCCTTGGCACCTCCCGGTAGCATGGCGGTTTGACAGAAGACGGTTTGTACGTGTGGCAGGGTTTGGGGCCCAAAGAGGGCCAACGTTGTCATCTAGTGCTATGATTTTCACTAGAAAGGATAGCGTCTCCCTCAGGAGTGCTTGGCGTCTTGCTTATTGCTCATTTAGGGTTTGCTTTTAGCGGTTTAATGTAAAACAATATATGATTTTTAGTTATTAGCCTTGTCGGCTATTTTAATGACCTAATTTTAATTAAAGGTCATTGGATTGATATATATTGAGGATGTTTTTCCCTCATTTTGACACAACAACAGGTGCTCACACTTGCTTGAGGTCAGTTTTGCGCCCTCCTAGTGTATTTTTGTTGTCTAAGTGAAGGCACTTGCTATTGGAAGATATTTTGGCATCTTATGGCATTTCTCTCAAGGAAGGTTTACAACTAGGGTTTGCATGTGCTTCTCCTCATGATATGTAAAAGTGATTTTCTTGCAAAACTTCTTAATTGAATGGTTGTAGGTGTAATTTCTTGCATTTGCCAGTAAATTGCTGATTTGAAACCACAGGTAACAAGCACACAAGTAGGTCCTTGTTATATGTCCCCATAGAGAGAGATATTTTAGCCATTGAAGAAGAAGGATTGAGCCTAGCCTTTGCTACACTCGTCTTTCTTCTTCCCTTAAGCTAACGAACAATTTTATAGGTTGAAAAAGGGGTATGTCCTAGGCCTAGGTTATCTACACCTAGGGCCATCACTTTCTAAGGTTTTAAAGCCTTGTCTTTACAACACTTTCTCTCCCCACCTCATCCTTTAGTAAAATTAATCATTAATGCTAGCCGTTTTATAGAATTGACCCTAAGGAAGGAAAGGCACAAGACCTTGCCAAAGCGCTTGGGTGAGCCTCTCTTTCCCCTAGGGTTTTGATTCTGAGACCCTTGCTGCAACACTAGAACCCTTCCCTCTAGTCTTTAAGTCTCATCCTTTCAAAACCTTGTGCCCTTATCTTATTTGACTCCATATACCTAAAGGCACTGATTTCTAACCTCAGCGTTGAAGGCTTAGTGTACAAAACCACTCTCAAAATTATAAATTTAAAACCCTAACTAACAAACTAACCTAATTGGGTTGGCGATCACGGTTAGTTATCTCATCACCGGCCAATAAAAGTTGAATATAAGCAATTGAATGATGATTTGAAGCATTTATTAGAACAAATTATTGATTGGACACATTGTTAGCTTGATCATGCTTGATAGATATTGATGAATTGATGCTCTTTCATAGCTAATTGACAAAGCGTTGACTTCATTTTATCCTATTGCTTTACATTGCTTATTAAATGATGTCCAGTAGTTGTTGAAGTACTAACCCTTTGAGTTATAGCTTGCATATATATATTGTATTGATGTTGTCTTGTTTCAGGCAGGAGTGTTTTCAGATACAGGCATACACTTCATTGTGGCACAATGGGGTTGGACTATCGACCTAGGTGGTAACCTATGAGGGGGGGAAACTTTAACCTTGCTTTATACCTCTACCTCTTAAAACCCTGTGAGGAGGAAACTTTAACCTTGCTTTATACCTCAGCCTCTTCAAAACCCCAGGTTGTCGGGGACGTCTCCCCTGGGCTAACCTCCCTAAACAGAAAGAACCTCCCCATTGAGGTGGCATTGGGTGGGGAAGGCTCCTGTTACGCCAGTTTGATCTCTATCCTTTAGCCTTTGACCCAAACTACAAACTATGCGATAACAAGGCCCAAAAGGTAAAAGCAAGCTAGCAAAAGATAAAAGCCTAAAAATAGAACCTCGATATGCTTCGCCCAGGGATCCCCGAGAAAGCAGTAAAAGGCTTCTCAGCAAGAAACAAGAGGGACCCATAAAAAATAATAAAAACAAGATCTAGTCAGAGGATAGGGGGTCTCATCACGAGCCAACCTATTAGGTCCATGGATATCTAGCAGTATGACACTACTAGCAGCTGGTTACCATGCTAGGGTAGTGACTCTTGGTTGCATGGCCAAGAGAAAGGGGGTTTTCTTCACTTGTTGAGAAGGGTTTCCCAGGATACTTCTTGTGTTCTTGTGCATGGTGTTTCTTCTTGTGATCTTGGTTGCTACAACATTATTGTTTATGGTTAAGTGAAATGCTAAAAATGAAATGAACTTCATGCTTAATCTAGCTTATGAAAAATCAACAAGGCACGCGTGTGGGAAGAAAGGAGGTCAAGGAGGCACATTCATGACCCAATGCGCTAGGAATAGCGAGAGGGAGAGAAATATAGATGGTGCATGGGAGGGAGAGTGGAGTAAGAAAGGGAATTAGGGCCACACGTGTGAGTATGAAGGAGATTGAAGGGCACATGAGGGGAAAGAAATATAGCTAAGTAAGGGAAGAAACATGCACGAAGGATTTAAATGAGAGGCTAGTGAATGGAAGGAGACAATAGAAGGAAAGTTGTGCATGGGAAGGGTTATTAATGGGCGAGGAGGAGTCATGCACATGCTAGCAAGAGGAATGCGCCCTAATTAATAGGGACTAAGGTGCATGTATGGAGATAAAGGGAATTAATACACGGAAAGTGAAATAAATGGCAACTGAAGTGAGGGATAAGTGAGTTGGGTTTTAATTATCCCAATCACGCCAAATAGACATGTGCTACCTCACCCACATGTCCACCTCATTAATGAATTCCCTTATTCTTGAAAAATGCGCCCCCTCTATCAAGTATGCCACCCAGCTACCACATGTCACACTGTAATAATGCCATTTGCGAGAATCTGACTCTGCCACTTGTCCCCTTGGGAGGCAACCACCCTTGCTATAAATAGTAACTGCTAAAAGTAGGAGTCCTACCCTAAAAAATAGGAAATTGTCAAATATGTTCAAGATGACTAGGAGACCATTGCCAAATGCCAAATGTATAAAAATAGACACTGCTAAAAATAGAATCTCACTGCATGTCAATGATATCATACTCATCAGATTCGATTTTCTATGAGGATTTAAAATATGTAATCAAAATTGACATCCAAGCCCTAATATTCCACCTGCTAAAAGTAGAAAACACTGACATGTCATCCCAGCAAAGGCTCAATAGACTCAGAATGTCCCAAAGATCAATATTGTAAACTTAGAATCTTGATCTGAAGCCTGAAATTCAACCGGCTAAAAATAGAAAGTACCTGCATGATCCCCGAGAAAGTGTCATCGGGCTCAAAATCATGCAAGGACCAATATTGTATGCACAAAACTAACATGCAAGTCTCTGGTCACTATCTCCTAAAAGTAGGGCACCTACGAAAAATAACAATCTCTCTCAAATCCATGTGAAACTGTGCTAACTTTGTCTCTGAAGCAAAAACCACCACAAAACCAGTCCTGTACCTACCACTGAAGGGAACCAACCCTTGGCTCACACAAATGCTCAATCTGGGTAAAATCTCTGAATGCAACCCAAAATAGACTATGTTGGCTCTTAACCCTCAGGATTCTCAAGGGAGAAAATCCAGGAGTTAACAGGATGGTAACTCAATGCTAATCTCCCTCTAGAAGGATATTATAAAGCAAAAATCCTAGCCAAATGAAGCTATATGAATAAATAAACGAATAATAAGACCTCTGCATATCTAAGACTTTGAGGGTCTTCACATGAACCCATTCCACCTTCCCCTTCAACATTATTACTCATTATTTCCTATCTTCCATCTAGGTACTTAGGAAATATGGGTTGTCTTAGGATTTGATGCATGTAAAAGGGTTAATATTGTTCCCCTTGGTAAGACTTAGGCAAGTATTAAAATTAACCCCCTTTGTTATGTTTTGCTAAGAGATTGTCATCAGTTACTACCAATTAATGGCTTGCTAACAGGCTAGACCCATCACTTCAAGTGGGTATTGTACATTGGAATATGTTTACCATGCCTTGAGATCCATGACACTTCCTTGGGATCCGTGATGTTGCCTTGGGATCCATGTACTCTTATATGGCCATATCTACAGACATTGGAATCTGTGACATTTGCCTTGGGATCCATGTACCACATCGAGATACTTGTCATCGCATTGGGATCCATGACGGGGATGCCATGTCATCACACATGCCACATGGACGACTTATATGCATCCTCCTTTCTCAGTTGGACATTTCATTGCATGCTCATGCATTATTTACTCCCTTTGTACCACACTGAGGGGTAATTAATGCATTGGAGAGAGTTTTTTCACATTACAAGGGTGACTACACATGATGACTTGGACCCCTTGATGATGTGGCATACTTATTGGATCATTGCTTGAGGAGCGCTAGCCTTATTGAGTCTGTTACCCCCTCTCACCTAGGGGTAACTAGAGGAGATCATGTCTCACGGACCGCAATGAAGACAGTGATCCTGCGATTATGATGATCCGCATGTCCACAAAGATCATCCTAGAAGACCCCTCAAATGCCTCTTTCTCACCAGTATGGCTCATCACACTCAATCAACAAGGCTCATTGGGAGATGGTGGCCCAGCACAATATCAGGTACATGTCCTTATTTCATATAAAGTGTGATAGTTAATGCATTGGGCATTTGAGTAATGATCATAGGCTGAAGTTGGATAATGAATCATGAGCTCAAAAGTTATGTCTTTTTCCTTGTTTCACCTTGGTGGTCATCTTAGGAATCCTAGTCCTATGTTGTCACTCCTGGGGAAAAGGGGTACTATTGGTGGTTCCTTGAAAGGCGTAGTGTACCATTCTCGACCCTACTTGCCACTTTTCCATCCTTGATCCTTCCATTCTCCCACCTAAAGGGGTTTGGAATGAAAAAAGCGTTGAGGAAAGGGTAGCTCATTCGACAAGCGCACCCTCCACAAAGGCACTCGTGGAGGTGAGTCCATACATTGTCTTGCACGTTAATGACCCCATGCCTAGAAGTAAACCCCATGACCACCTCACATCCATTACATATCTCTGATGGGTTCTTCTGGGAAATATCTCTCTACTTGCGTACTGGCACACCTAATATGTTCTTTTGATGGTCCTCCCATACCTAAATCTGCCAAATTGTGTAAAGTCTTGACCTTTTGTGAAGTTTGAAGGGGATACCCAATGAGAGTTGTTCATTTGGCTTCTATATTATTTGATGACCTACTTTATATGCTTCTTAAGGACTATTGTAGCTTGTGATTGTTGGTTTTACTTGATTCCATGGTTTTGACTAACTTGAGTGAATCTGACATGGTCTTTGGAGGACGTCTTTGTGCTTTCACCCAGGACGTTGTGCACTTTGTACAGGATACAGCACGTGTGATGCATATCGTTGGGTCATCTGATGATTGACCCCCTTCAGATACATCCTCTCACACCTCTTGGACCCTAGAAGATGGACAAATGAGCTCTCAATTGATAAATATGGTCATGATGGCATGCAAATGGGCAGAAAGCCCACACCTTAGACAGTGCACCCCACACCTTGTCCAATATTTGATGGAGGACGTTGCACTTGGTTGTGCTTAGACACCACTAAAAGGTGATGCTTGATCATTCCACCTTGAACGTTGGCCCTCCCACCTTGGACATTGAACTCCTTGATAAGGTTTGCTTGATGATGATGGTCTTGCTTTCCATTGGGGCACCATTTGATGACTTGGTGATGTGACATGACCATTGATCAGGACACACACTTCCACCTTGCTTGCACCTCTTGGATGATGAGACGTGGCCTTTGGAGGCTTCACACACCCTCTTGGAGCATGACGTCACCACACATGTGACCTAGGAGAGCATTGTATTGGTGTATTAGCATGATTTTTCATTGTTAGAGGCTATTTGAGGGGTCAGCCCCACTTTTATCATGGACTATTGTTGTTTTACATCATTATGTGGACAGAGGAACTAGGGTTACCTCGTATAAACGAGGCTAGTGCTCATTTGGATCAAACACAACTCACTCACTTGTGAGATAACTATTACTTGTCTTCTTCTCTCTTATTTTCACTATGGATGTCTCATGTGCACCTTTGGAGTGAGTTTGGATGGATTTTTTCTCTTGTTGATGGTGGATTCTTCATGAACTAGGGTTTCTTCATGCTATGTGCCTTGACTAGTAAGTGTTTTCTTATATGCATGTGATGTTTCTTGGCAAATTTTGGTGAATTGCTCTATTAGAGAGGTAATAGTTGCATGTTGTCATTATCTTCCTTGAATGATCTTGGAACCCTAAGGAAGGATTAAGAGAGGTTATCCCCTTCCCTTGTTGTATGACTTTGTTGAAGCATTCAAGACTTCCCTTAAGGGTTAGGAGTGGCTATCCCTTGAAGTTTGTCCTGGCTCGGGTTTAGTTCTAGGGGTTAGGAGTGGTTATCCCCCTAGAGTTTAAGACCTAGTTTCCATCCATTCTTTTAGCTGGACACATTAGAAGAAGTGGGACAACACCTAGCGTTAATGAGAGGATAAACCTTAGTGGTTTTTCCTTTGAGGTTTGACCTAGGATTTGAAATATCCTTGATCCCGTTGATCAAGATATTTGCTATTGATCTAATGTTCTGTCTTGCAGATCTGATACACTGGGGGTTTCCGGATGTGTTTCAGTTGTATGTTTGAGATCTTGATGGTTATTGCATGTGCATGTGGGTTATTGCATGTGCATGTTGGTTATTGCATGTGCATGTTGCGTATTTATGGTTTAAACAACATATAAAGGATGCATGCGGAAGTAAAGGACATCAACTGCTCAATAACATGTATCATACGATTCAAGCATGGAAATACAATAGCATACAGGAAATATAGAATATAATCGTCAGCTAGATCTCATGGATCGTCACTGGAATACAAGCAAATAGCATTAGAATACCCGTGATTAGAAGATGATAGCAGATTTGATGCATGCACAGATAGATCGGCAAGAATATGCGATTCCGGAGAAGTACGGTAACTGCTACCAGCTGGAAAACTCGTCTGGAAGAATAGACCGTCGGAATGCACTGGAAACTGCTCCAATAGAAGCGCCCTGGCCTCTAGACTGAAATGGATGAGTGTCGGATCTCGGATCTGGTCTATGAGGCACTGGATCTGGACTCCTGGGGGGTTTGCCCACCTCCTAGGACACTGGATGCGCCCCAAAGGATTCCACCAACAAAATCTACTACTATAGGGCTCAAAACGATCGTCTCACCGAATGCGGAACTGCGTCAAAAGGGTTTTCCCCGGATCTGCACTGATACTCTGCATGCAACCCCAAACGTCTGTCCGGAAGAGATGCGCCCTAAATGGTTGGATGGTGCGCTCTGAATGATCCCACCGTCGGAATCTGATGGGAAGTGGCTCAATCTAAGTGCCCTGGCTAGATCTCAACTGGGTCGGAAGGAAAATGTAATCATATCTCTGTCCTCGTGCAGCACCACAAACCCTCAATCTAACTTGCACCCTCACTAGTTGAACTACGCCCACTGTAACTGGATGCTCCTGAATGTCATGGTGAAATACCTGGCTGGTATCTCCGATGGGCTAGGGTGTGTCTCTCAACACCGAAACCGATCAATGGTGGTAGTTTCCTCCAGAAATCCACAAAATAGTAAAGTTGAATCCTCTCCTCCTCTAGGAACTCTCAACATCAAATCATAACAATGCATAATGAATTAGGTTGCTTTACCCTTCCTTTATAGCTTCCCGAAACCCTAATTCGTTGTTGACCTTTTCCCTCCAAGTACTTTTACTTTATTTTATTATTCCTTGATTAAATCACTTAATTAATTAATTAATTAACCATTTTACCTCTAAAAAGTGATTTATCCATCCTGATGGCTTCTTCGGCCACTGAAAGTCACTTCTCATCATCTTATCCTGTAATGCTCTTCCTCCCGATTCCGATGCGCTATTACACTAAGAGGTTTCTCCAAGTAATATGCCCATTATGACCTTGTTAGTGAATTAATTATTATATGACCCATAATAACTCAAAATTACGAAAATCGTCGGAATGCAACGGAACCAAAGACCTGTTGTGCAGAATGGATCCTAATGATGAAAGATACAAGCCGGGCCTAAATAAACCCTTCAATATCTCTCGAACTCTCTTTCACCCCTATCTCGCTACTCGGGTAGGCATAACACTCTGAAATTTTGTAATGTTATAATGTCCCAAAATGGGGACATTACAGTCCTCCCTGCCAGAATATTTCTTGTCCTAAAGCAATAACTAAATCCAACTACATATGATACTGGGGTCCCATATCCACCTATGTGACACAAGGTAGACTCCCCTCAAGATGTGGTCTCTCCAAGTGCTCACCACGCATGACACCCAAATGCTCCTGATGAGTAGAATGATCAATGGCCAAAGAATCTCAGTCAACTCCCCGAGCAACCACTCTACTCGGAACTCAACTCCTTCAAACACTGAACTACCAAGCACTCCAATCCTTGGATCCCATATCAGAATGTCAACTGCAATGCCCTGTGGAGTATAGTTCTGTAACATATCAACACCACGAGCCTCCTGCAAATAACACATGGCCTCAACCTGAAATGGGTCTATCCTACCAGACCATACCAAACTCAACATGGCCCCCACCAATTGAACATGTTGTTGCCATAGTGAGGTACTAGAAGACCTCAACGAATCACCATCCAATGACGTGCTCTCCCCAATACTGAAACTCAATGGAAAATCAAAGTGACTTCCCCTGCAAACGTCCGCTCGTCTCCATCAATCAATGAAATGCCCAGCCCTGTAATCCCAGGGTCCCATGATAGTCTCTAACAGGGACCATCATGTTGATGTTGCTCTACTCTAATCATAATTGTCTGCTCAAAGTATCCATACTAGACCCTCCACACCTGGATCCTCATAAGATGAAACAAACTATCGACCCAATAGACTCCTGAATCCCATGTCAAATTTGGAAGTTCATCACTTCCAATCCCCACTAACTGTTGATGTGCCCTACTGGTAACTGTCGAAATCCCTCCACCCTCATCCC